>JAGKTI010011538.1:0-26227 GCA_018397915.1 Birgus latro | reverse complement strand
CTTATGTTTCTATGTCTCTCATAACTTCATCCACATATTGTATATACTGACCAACCATGAGGGCATCACACAACCTTGTCTCACATCAACACAGAGCTTGAACCACTCACTTTCTGCCTACCCTTATACACACTTTGCTACCATCACAAAAGCTTTTAACACCCACCGTGCTAATTCTCATCAACCTGATTACCTGCTTAGAGTCATTTTTTTCAGACTTTTTTTTAAATATTAAGTTGATTTTTTGTCATCAGATCAAACGATTCTAAGCTCGAACTCTTCATCACCCTTGTCTTTTTGTAATTTATGCCTCTTGGGTGGGTGTGAGGAAGGTGAAAAGTTGCCAGCACTGTGTGAGGTAGATGGGCATGAATCTGCCATTACTGGGCTACAAACGAGAATTGAATTACTAAATATACGGTATTTGACAACTGTGGCATGGCAGGGCTTGGCAACTCCTCTGCTGGTGTAGAGGGAGAGTCATCTTTCCCATGGAAACCACTGACATTTCCTCATGCTTGAAATTATAGCGTGGAGACCCATCACCTTATATTAGATCAGTGTGGCCAGGGATGGCCTGCATATCGCCTCATTTGAGGTGATGAGTGCAGCGGGGGTTAATGGCACTCAACAGCTTACCATCTACATCATACACTTGCAACACCTTCCATAATCCTCTGTTTATCTTGTCATATGCTTTTTCCATAACCATAAATGCCATAAATACTTATGGTACTTCACACAAGCCTTATCCACTCTATCTCATTATAAATATTTGATCTAAAAATCCTCTACCACTCCAAAAGCCACCCTGTTCATCATTTAGTGAATATTCTTATATATCCCTTACTTTCATTATGATAAACCTTCCACAGTTATATCTTTCCTACAAGGCTCAAGTCCACAGTCCTTTTCCACTCTACTGGTACAGTTTTCTTTATCCAAGGAGGAGTAGATGGTAGTACCAGTCAAGCAGGGCAGTACTCCTGAGGTAGAGGGAAAGCTGATGACAGGGAGAGCAGGAGCTCCCGTTTCATCAGCCCTCAGGAGTAGTTCCCGACCATCCGCCTTTGCTGAACTTTTTCAGTGTTTCAGTTACATGGAGAATAGGCCAGCAAGCTATCCAATACAAGTTTCTTTAACTGTCAACACCAAACTACATGCACAGTACACATTATGCTACCTTTTCAAAATTAAAAAAAAAAAAAAAAAAAAATGGCGTCTAATAACAGCGCCTCAGAGTCCCCGGGGTGGGGAACCAGAAACACCCCTACCTTCCGCCCCTCTCCCAGTGATGACTCATGCCTGGAACCACTGTCTGACTCACTTCTTCATTTCTGCAACATTTGCGGCCCTTCTAACTTTCTTTCTGTGGAACACCACCTCTCCTCCTCTAAACCTCACCTTCTCTTCGTAACTGAGACTCAGCTATCTGAGGCAACTGACAGCAAACCCTTTTCTGTATCCTCCTACTTTCTCTATACTCATTTCAAAGCCGAAGGTGGCTGTTGTGTATATGTATGCAACGACCTATCTTGCTCTTGTGTTCCTGAACTTGATTCTTCTGAATTCTCTACTCTCTGGCTTCGGCTCTCCTGTCATTTTCTGACTAAATATATCTTCGCTGTTTACTTATCGCCTAATTCTACTGACTATCAAAAATTCTTTGACTATCTTACTTCTACAATGGAACACATTCAATCCATTTCTCCTTTCTCTGGAATCTCCATTCTTGGAGATTTCAAAGTTCACCACCACCTTTGGCTCTCCTCTCCTTTCACTGATCCACCTGGTGAACAAGCTACACCTTTTCTATCCTTAATGACCAAGAGCAACTTGTAAAGCACCCTGACTGTATCCCTGACCGCCTTGGAGAGAGCTCCAACATACTTGACCTCTTCCTTACAACTGATCCTTCTGCTTACACTGTTAATCTTTTCTCTCCGTTGGGCTCCTCCGAACATAACGTTATTATCTTAACCTGTCCTATCGCTCCAGTGTGGCCTGGGGACCCTCCAAAGAAACGTCGTCTGTGGCACTTTGGAGCTGCGGATTGGAAGGCCCTCAGGCAGTACTTCTTTGATTTTCCATGGAATGATTATTGCTTCCATGGCCGGAAGCCATCTGCGTGTGCCTTATGCATTACAGAGGTCATTCTCTCGGGCATGGAAGCATACATTCCTTTCTCATATCCTCTGTCTAATGCAAGAAAGCATTGGTTTAATCACGCTTGTTCTAATGCTGTCCGCAACAAGGAGAGGGCCTACAAAAGGTACCGGAGCCAATCCACCCCTGAATCACATCTTTCTTATGTTTCTGCCCGGAATCATGCTAAGTCTGTTCTTCGCTCTGCTAAAAATAATTTCATCTGCACTAAATGTTCTCAACTCTCCAACTCGAATTCTTCACGCTCCTTCTGGCACCTTGCCAAAAACCTTTCTAACAACTTTACCTCATCATCCTTCCCTCCTCTTTTCTACTCTGATGGCTCTGTAGCTATTTCTTCTACTGATAAAGCAGATCTCTTCGCTCAGGCTTTCTCCTCCAATTTCACCTCAGACGATTCTGGTGGTGTTCCTTCATCACTTCCCCCCTCTGACTTCCTCATCGCTGACATTAAAATTTCTTCAGCTGATGTACTTTCAGCCATCACTGGCCTCAATACTAACAAGGCATATGGGCCTGAAGGGTTCCCTCCTGTTGTCCTCAAGATCTGTGCTTCTGTGTTTACACCCTGCCTAGGTAAACTCTTTTGCCTTTGTCTATCAACTTGTACCTTTCCTTCTTGCTGGAAGTTTGCTCTCATTCAGCCTGTCTCAAAGAAGGGTGACCATTCCCAACCCTGTAACTATCGTCCAATTGCTTTAACATCCTGTATCTCAAAAGTTTTCAAGTCTATTATTAACAGAAAATTTTTAAAGCATCTATCCTATCACAACCTTCTTTCTGATTATCAGTATGGGTTCCATCAGGGACACTCCACTGGCGATCTTCTCACCTACCTTTCAGACTCCTGGTCATGCTCCTTTCGGGACTTTGGCAAAAGCGTTGCCATTGCACTTGACGTCTCAAAGGCTTTCGATCGAGTCTGGCATAAATCTTTACTGCCCTCTTACAGTTTCTATCCTTCTATCTATGCCTTCATCTCTAGCTTCCTTTCTGGTCGTTCTACAGCCGCTGTTGTAGACGGCCATTGCTCTTCTCCTAGATCTATCAACAGTGGTGTTCCTCAGGGCTCTGTCCAATCACCAAATGTCTTCCTTTTATTCATCAATGACCTTCTGAGCTGTACATCTAACCCTATCCAATAGTACACTGATGATTCCACCCTTCACCTTTCCATTCAGCTCTCGCAATGTCCATCTCTGCAGTTACTTCAACAACAAGGGATGAGGCTATGGCACACCTAATGTCTGACATGGCTAACATCTCTGACTGGGGTAAAAATAATCTTGTTGTTTTTAATGCATCAAAGACTCAGTTCTTACACCTATCAACCCGTCAAAACCTTCCACAGGAGTACCCACTAATGTATAATAATGTCCAGCTCGTTCCTGCATCATCCTTGAACATGCTTGGGGTTTCATTCACTCGGGATTTATCTTGGAAAGAACATATTACAACTCTTGTGAAATCTGCTTCCAAGAGATTAGGTGTGCTAAGCCGACTCTGAACCATCTTTACCCATGCACAGTTGTTGACTTTATACACAGGTTTTATTCGCCCTTGTTTGGAGTACAACTCTCATGTGTGGGGAGCCTCCCCACATACAGCCCTTCTCAATAGGATGGCGTCAAAGGCTTTTCATCTCATTAACTCTCCTCCTCTTAATATCTTTCTTCACCCTCTGTCTCTTCACCGCACTGTTGCATCTTTATCTCTTTTCTATTGCTACTTCAATGGCCACTGTTCTTCTGAACTGTCTGCTTGCATCCCTCGACCTCTACAACGGGCACGTATTACCCGTCTAGCAACAACCTCTCATCCCTTTTCTGTCCAACTCTCTAATGCAAGAGTTAACCGTTACTCCCAGTCCTTCATTTATGCAACTGGTCAACTCTGGAACTGTCTTCCTCTGTCTGTATTTCCTATTTCCTACGATCTCCAGTCTTTCAAACGCAGTGTGTCCAAGCATCTCGAAATGAACGGATCTTGAATTTGGCTCTCTTTTGTATTGTTTTTGTTTATTCTTGGAGGGAACAGTTTGCAGGCCCATGGCCCTTGGTTCCTTCTTCCTTGCACATTATACTGTATATATATATATATATATATATGTATAAAAAAAAAACTTTCTTACATAGCTCTAACAAACACTTCCTTCCACCCTTATCCATATTTAATCATTTCTGCATACACTTCATCAACACCTGCTGCCTTCCCATTCTTCTCTTCTGGCAATGTCATACACCTCTTCAACACCTGCTGCTTTCCCATTTCTCTCTTCTGGCAATGTCACGTTCCCTGGCACTACATTCCATCTCGGCACACCACCATAACCGATCATGTTTAGAGCTGCTCTACTCTCACTAAACCTATTCATTATCCTTTCAAAATAATCTTTCCACTTGCTCCTTACTTCACTTCCACTGGTTGGTATTCTTTCATTTTCATCCCACACACTTTCACACTTCTTTCCATCCACCATCACCATCATCTAATCCTGTGTTGCCCCATGAGAAGCGTAGGAGCCTGAGGCTAGGCAAGTTGAAGCTGACACATATGATGAGAGTGAGCAGCTTCACTCATCTCTGAGTGGCATTACATGGGCAATAAACCCCAAGCAACCCTTGGATATAAACCTGCCTAGGCTCAATCCAACTGGAGCGCCTTAATTACCCACTAAACCACCAGGGGTCATAATCTGGTTACATGGTTACCACCCAGTGTAGTAAATGGTTTCCTGGAGTACAGGAAGCCATTTGGCTTGTCACTCAGTGTAGAGTCACCTGTAGACAGAAGGAAGAGGAAAGAATGAAGGAAAGAAGGACAGAAGAATAAGGAAAGAAGGAAGAAAGGAATGGGCAGTCACATGAGCACAGTACTACATCAAGTGAGTGGATGGTGAGTGCCCCCACCTACCACAAATTCATTAATATATTTTTGCACCTCCTTCCAGAAAAGCTTCCTATTTTCTGAGTAATTTGTATGCATTTCTCTTCCAAGATGATCATTTACCCCCTCCATTTTTCTCTTCACAAGTCTCTGCTTGCTTTTAAGAAGCAAGAGAAGAGCTGCTTCCCTGCATTCACTCTATCCAAAAGCTTTTTATTCCATTCCATAATAATAATATACTGGGAACAGCTGCTTGCATGAAAATGATGTACTGCATACGTAACCTGTATAGTACACAATACTTTTAAACAATGTGCAGTAAGGGGAGGTGGTAGCTCGATCGGTAGAGAGTTGGCTTGCGGTCCCGTGGGACCCAGGTTCAAATCCTCGCTGGTGCAGGGGAACAGTTTAAGGATTTGAATTTCTTTAAATCAGGCTTTACTGATCTACCAGAAGACCCGCCGACATGTCATAAAAATGACCCCGCTAATACCAATACACCAGTCCTGTATGAGACAGCCCTAGCATGTATTCAATATGGACGGTGGGTGTTAAGCGCCGAAGTGGTGACATGTAGATTGTAGGAGGACGACTGGGCCTTGATAGCAGGCTGTGAAGCCTATGCCCAGAGTCGGACACATAAAAAAAAAAAAAAAAAAAAAAAAAGTGTGTACAATATTGCTCATGCCATCTAACTTCAGCTGTACTGATTCCCCCCCCCCACCCCACTATGGCCTGCAACCTTTAAAGTTCTTTGTCATTCACTATCCATATTTCACTCCCATACATGAGTGCTGGAATAAAAACATTCCATGCAAAGTTCTCTCTACTAATCATTCTACCCTACACAACACTACCAAAGTTCTTCCATTACTCCTCCTCTCTTGAAGTGATCTTTCTTCAATCACATACCATTTAGCTTTGATTACAAAACACTACCCAAATACTACAACTATCAGTCTCTTCAAAAACCCCGTCTCCTATCTGTACACTGTAGTTCATCCTGCATTCCCTTGCCTACAGCTACTTCATACCAAAATTCACTGTGTCATATTCTCTCCTTTACAAATACCATCATTTTCTATTAGGTACAACCATCTCAAATGAACTGGGCTTTGATTCTTGCTGGCTTATTCTTTCAGTACAATTGACATCTTATTATTTTTTGTTCTTATCAAAAGGGACTATATGCAGTTTATTAGACATCCTTCTTCATTACGGGGGTTAAAAAAAAAAAAAATCAGTAACTCCTTTGCAACACTAAATAAAAGTCTTGGGGAAGCAGGAATAAAACAGTAAAGATGCCAACATACTAAACTTAACTTAGAGCTAAGGTGAAGGGAATGATTTTGGAGACACCATATGGTGCTCAGCTGCAGTGTTCATCTCCATAACTTAGGCCTTTGAGCTGTGCAGGTTTTTCGCTTCATATTCTGGGATACAACACCACTGTATCATCCTAGTTACAAGAGTTACCTCTACAAAGTGTTACCCTAGGTACTCTTTTACCCACCAACTGACAAGACATGAATGAACACTTGAATCAAGTAGTTACAGGTGCCCACACCAGGATTTGAACCCTGGTGTTATCAGGCCAGCAGCTTTGAACTACCAATGCTATGTTACCACTCAGCCACCATGGTGGCAGTTATTAAATCCTCTCCTCCCTTTTCAGCTATTTCACTTCTCTCTCATTCCTAATCCTTTTTCCTCTTTTCCTGACCAAACTCATTTACTTTATTTTGCTCATGAGTAAAGTAATTTACTTTTCTCACCTCAGTTCACTCATTAATGTGAAGACTGTAAGCATGAATACTGTCTCAATTCAATTCCCATTTCAACTCTAGAATTACACATATAGTATACACCTTCCATTCCTAATATCTCTCTCTTTCTCTCTCATCCTTTTTACTCTACTCTTGACTGTATTTTCCTTTCTCACCTCAGACCATTCATTGGTGTGTGGGTCATAAGCATGAACACTGTCGAGGTAGGTTTGTCCATCATAGCCACCCACTGCTACCAGCCGACCACCGAGGGGACTCACACCAGCACTGTCACATCCCACGCTGAGACATGCCACCTGTGTCCACGTGTCAGTCGCAGGGTCATATCTGGAGGGGGAAACAAGGAGTTAGACGGAGTACACAAGTATCCCTTTACACTGTCCTTAATACCCATGTGTTGCAGCATTCAGTCTTTAGCTCCTTGAAAATCTTTTCATACAGTACAGTATCCAGGGTGTCCATTTAACCCTTTAGAGGGCATGAGTTTTCCTCAAATAAAAAAATTAATCTGATGACAACGTGAATCAAATAAACTATTATGTTAAATTTGTGTGTACAGTCACTCCAAGAAGTGATGGAAAAGTTTCTGATTGCTTCAGGCATTCTGTAAGGCCCTATAATCAATGAAATCTTAAGTGAATGTAAAACACGAATTCTTCCTCTTCTTCACGTTATATCATTGAATAAAATCCATAATATTTCACAATAGGAAATACATAAAATGATTAATATGAGGCAATGATATATTACAAGTTAACACTGTAAGATGCATTTTTCAAAACTGAATGTGAAGTGTACAGTATTACTCCACATGCAGTATACCCCGGAGTCCCCTGTGTTCCTAAAGTACAGTATTTAAGCCAATGGGTCTAGTCTAGAAACCAGATGAGGAGAAATGGTTGATTTTCAAATGCTGTGGTTATAATATGGCAACAGGAAGGATGTCACAACAATGAAAATACTATTAGTAGGGAAATAACAGCTTACAGGAGATATGGCAGCAGTTATACATATTTGCCTTTCATTCCCTTTCTTCCCCTCAGTTATAATAATTTCTGTTACCTTGTTACCTACAGATGAAAAAATATTTTAACTTTTAGGGGGATAAGAGATTTTCCTTGTTCTCTTACACTAGGCAATAAAGATGACCTAAACATGAGTTTGCAAATCCTTACAATGGAGATGCACATTTTCTTCTCTCTTTTATTTTTGCATAACTTATTTTTGAAAATTAAGTTCTGCTTATCTGAAAATACTGATCAGGAATTCTGGATTCTGGGATTTATATCTGACACTGCAATTTATTACTTTTCCCAATCATTTGGACACTGATAATACACCAGACTCTCTCTATACCAGATCAACTGGGGGAAGCCTGATCTGGTAAATAATAATCTCTAAGTCCGATGGTCACCCCTTACAGTGGGATTTCAAGTACATAATGGAAAATACATAAGTAAAACAGCATATTCTAGTACTAAAAATTAAAACTACAGTATACTCATTTTACAATTGTCTGACCCAAACTTTCACAGCCTTGTCATAGCACTTCTTCATGACTAGCCCAAGCAGATGAGAAAAACCACTGCCGGGATTGGTAACTGCATTCTGAGTCACCTCGCATGTGGGGAGCAATCCAGAGGGCCTGTGTCATACACCCCAAGTAACAGATAATACAGTAAAACCTCGATATAATGGACTGCAATATACTGCAATTGGCTTTTATTGGAATCAAGGAGCCGATAGGACTAAATTCTTATATACTGGAAAAAGTATGATAAAGTCAGAAGCGGTCCGGACTGCCTCGCCACTTCAGCTATGTTCACCACAAAATGGCAAATAAGAGACATGTTTATTGGTGTACAGTACAGTATTATTATATATATTACATCCATCATCCAATCCTATGGTGCCCCATGAGGAGTACAGGAGCCCGGGGCTTGGCAAGTTGGTCCTGACATTTAAGATGAGAGTGACCAGCCTCACTCATTCCTTGGTCGCATTATGTGAGCAATAAAGCCCAACAACCCTTTGGATATAAACCTACACGGGCTCAATCCGACTAGAGCGCCTTAATTACTCACTAAACTACCAGGCACCATAATTTTGTTATATGGCTCCCACCTACCGAAGTAAATGGTTTCCTGATGTACAGGAAACCATTAGGCTTGTCACTCAGTGTAGAGCCACCCATGAGCAGAAGGAAGAGGAAAGAATGAAGGAAAGAGAGACAGATGAGGAAGGAAGGAACAGAAGAAAGGGCAGACACCCAAAGCAGCATTTCATCAAGTGAGTGGATGGTAAGTGCCCCCACCTACCAAATATTTATTATACCATTTGATTATTGTAGTGAAAGTATAATACAGTGCAGTACTGCGATGGTGGTGAAAAACCTTTAGTGTGATCTGGACTAATGTCTGATATATCGGAAAAAGTCAGCGTTAGCAGGGGGAAGTCCAGATGTCGTTTTTTTTTTTTTTTTTTTTTTTAATGGCTTAGGCCCCAGTAAGTCCATTATAGTATGATTTTACTGTATACGTTAAATGCAAAATAAGTGTGTAATGGGTCCAGCACTGTCCAGTAGGTCCACATAGTTTTTCCCATTTACAAGATGGTATCCATCATGTATGATTGTTTAACCACGAGTCCTTAACTCATTCCATGCCATGTCCGTATATATATGGACAACCTTGATGTCTCTAAGTTGCCAAGTCTGTATATACAGTAGGCGCGGAAAGTATTGACTTTTTTTGCCGACGTCATTCTTTTTCGCGTTAAGTGAAGCAGGGTTAATACTACCCTCCCTTGTGATGCGAAATGAGCTGACGCTTTTTCAACGGGAGCTGGCAACCCTGCTTGATAGGTTTGGCACCACAGGAGCAGGCTCAGTAATGTTTGGGCAGCCACAGGAGGAGGATTGTCTCTGTGTGTGATGCACCACGAGGGCATGTTTTGACTCAAATAACACAGTTATTTGGTTACCTACCACATTCTCATCATGCCTAAAGTAACAAGCAAGGACAAACGTGTGGAAGTGATTACTTTATACAAAGATGGCCATAAACTCCCATTTATTGCAAATCAGATGGTGTTAGACTGAGGACAGTGCAGAGACTGGTGAAGCGGTTCAAGGACAGTGGGGAGGCCATTCCTCCCACTCCACTTCCCAAGCCTGGGAGACCTCGTAAGACAACCTTCAGGACCCGTCAGCTGATCTCAAGGCAAGTTAGCAAGGATCCAAGGCTAACAGCACGGGATTTAAAAGAAAAGAACCCACAGTTGCTGGCAGATGTGTCTGTCAGAAGTGTGCAGCAGCTGTTGCATGACGATCTGGGCTACAGGAGTTTTTGTGCTCGTAAAAAACCACTGCTAACTGCACTTCAGAAGAAAAAGAGAGTAAATTTTTGTAAGAAATATCTTGCCTGGAGTGAGGAGCAATGGAAAACTGTGCTTTGGAGTGATGAGTCAACATTTACTGTCACTGGTACCCCTTCATCACGAGTGTACCGCAAACCAGGCAGTGACCCCCTGGATCCTAAGTACACTTCCAAGTTTGTTAAATACCCAGCCTCACTCATGGCTTGGGGCTGCTTTACATATTATGGTGTTGGTGAGTTGGTAATTCTACCTGCAAATGAAAAAGTGAACCAGAACAATTATTTGGAGCTATTATGTGATGTTTTAAGTGACTCTTTTGATAAAACCAAGGCAAGAGTATTTATGCAAGATTCTGCCCCTGCACATGTTGCAAAGTCAGTGAAACAGTGGCTAACAGACTGTGAGGTTCCCTTTATTCGAGATTGGCCCAGAAACAGCCCAGATATCAATCCCATTGAGAATTTATGGGCGCACATGAAGCGGCACATCATCTTTGCCTAAACTTGAGGCTGCAGTCAAGCAGCTATGGAGCAGTTTTAGTCCGTCTGTTCTGCAAAACTACGCCATCAGTCTCCCCAGACGCCTTAAGAAGATAATAAAGGTGAAGGGGAATGCCAGTAAATACTAAATTCAATGGTGAGTGTTAATTTATTTGTTTCTCCTTGCTAACCACAAGAATGTTTTCTTTTTTTAAGATGGCGTCAACACTTTCCGAACCTAGTGTATATGGACAAATGTATAGTAGGCACGACTGCTGAGTCCATATATAGGCAAATCCCGATTTACAATACCCCTAGATGCGATACCCCAGAATAGTGATGGGAATAGAAATACCACCCTACCCTGTCTATCATAGGCCTAACCCTGGTTTTGCGATGGATTTTGATATTTTTTTTCCAATATTGATGGTATTTTAGACTTAAAATTTGTGTTTAGGTTGAATTATAAACTGTTTTTAGACTTAGATTAATGTGTTTTAGTCATAGGTGGAGTGAACACTGTCATTTGGGGTATGGATTCTCGCCCATCAGATGAGTACAAAACAGTGTGGACAACTAGGCAACTCAACAAAGAATATTTCATGCTTGATCATTGAACTGTCATCTAACCTATCATGGAATTCGTAATAATAATTTTAAGTAAATATTAATAATTATGAAAACCTAGTTAATACCCTCTTCAGGTACAAAATGATCCACAGGTATACATGGCGAGTGGTGAGAAGAGAGGACCGGGGAATGAATGAACGGAAGGCAATGATTGACTATGTGTGTGTGGATGAAAGGATGAGAAGATGTATAATGGATGCAAGAGTATATAGAGGTTGGGAGAGTGGACTTTCTGACCACCACTTGGTGGTGGCCAGAATCAGAGTCCAAACAAGTTGGAGGAAGAAGAAGGGAAAGACAGGAGGAAGTATGTGTTACAAGGAGGGTAGAAAAGTTACAAGAGGATGGAATAAAGGCTGAATATAGAAGGGAAGTGGAGGAGCGATTGGGTAAATATAGATTGGAGCAGATGGGGGACGTGGAAGGTGTGTGCAAGGTATTCACAGAAGAAATCTGTGCAGCATGTGAGGTGGTGTGTGGGGTGAAGAGAAGACGAAAGGGGGTTCAGGGAACAGCATGGTGGACTGAAGAGGTGAGGGAGGCTGTGGCACAAAAGAAGAAAGCATATAATGAGTGGATGAGGAACAGGGGCGACGAAGAAGCTGAGAGACGGACGAGAGAGTTATATGTAGTGAGGAGGAGAGAGGTGAAAAGATTAGTAAGAGAGAGTAAGAAGAGAGTGGATGAGGAATTTGGAAGGAATTTGAGTGCAAAGTGGAGGGAATGTAAGAAAATGTTCTGGAAGGAGGTAAAGAGAGCTAGACAGGGTGCCAACGAAGTCAGTGGGGGTGTGAAAGATAAAAATGGTAGATTACTAGTGGAGAAGGGAGAAAAAGTAAACAGATGGAGAGAACACTTCAATGAACTGTTGAACATAGAGAATGAAAGTAATGCAAGTATAAGTGGCTGGGGAATGGCAGGGAGAAGGAGGGTTGTGAGAAGAGAGGAAGAAATCACCAGGATGGAAGTGGTGGAAGCAATGAAGAAAGTTAAAATGGGGAAAGCCCCAGGAATTGATGGAGTGTGTGGTGAAATGCTGAAGCATGGGGGAGAGATAGTAATAGAATGGATGTGGAAGGTGTGCAGATTGGCTTGGGAGGAGGGTAGAGTCCCGGAGGATTGGAAGTCAGGTATAATTATTCCTCTGTACAAAGGAAAATGGGAAAAAGCAGTGTGTGGTAATCATAGAGGCATTTGCCTTCTCAGTGTAACAGGAAAAATATATGGTAGGATACTTATTGACAGAGTTAGGGAAATTACTGAGGAATTAGTTGGAGAAGAACAAGGAGGTTTAAGGAAGAGAAGAGGTTGTGTAGACCGGATATTCATTCTTAGGTCCTTAGTGTAAAGTTTCTAGAGAAGGGCAAGAAGTTGCAAGCAGCCTTCCTGGATCTGGAGAAAGCATATGACAGGGTGGATAGACAAGGTTTGTGGAAGGTATTAAGAATATATGGAGTGGATGGGAAGTTGTTGAAGGCAGTGAAGAGTATGTATGAGGGTGCTAAGGCTGCAGTGTGTGTGGATGGCAAACTGAGTGAATCTTTCCATTTGAAGGTTGGATTGAAACAAGGATGTGTCATGTCTCCATGGTTGTTCAATCTGTATATGGATGGGGTTATAAAAGAGATACAAGGTCGGGTAGTGGATGTTGAAGTGGCCCTAGTGAGAGAGGGCAGTGTGTGGAAACTCCCTGTACTGTTGTTTGCAGATGATACTGTGTTGTTGAGTGAAGACGAAGGGGAGCTGCAAGGCTTGGTAGATGAGTTTGGGAGAGTGTGTAAGAAACGGAATCTAAAGGTGAATGTGGGAAAGAGTAAAGTGATGGTCTTCGAGAGAAGTGAAGCCAGTGAGTGTACAGTGAGATTGGATGGGAAGGATATGGAGAATGTGAGTGAATTTAAGTACTTGGGCAGTGTGATGAGTAAGGATGGAAGTCTGGAGGGTGAAGTGCTCGAAAGGGTGCAGCAGGGAAGGAAGGTTGCTGGTTCGTTGAAAGCAGTGATAAGAAACAGGGAGGTGAGCATGGAAGTGAAAAAGTTGTTACATGACAGTATTGTGATACCAACTCTGACATATGGAAGTGAAGCTTGGACCCTGTTGGAAGGACAGAAGTCAAGAGTGAGAGCAGTGGAAATGAGTTATTTGAGAGGAGCACGTGGTGTCACATGGAAAGACAGACTAACAAATGAGGAAGTGAAGGAGCATTGTGGTGTGGTTGAGGACGTGATGGGAAGCGTTAGGAGAAACACATTAAGGTGGTTTGGGCATGTGGAGAGGATGGAGAGTGAAAGATTGACGAGGAGAGTGTATGTGAGTGAGGTGGAGGGGGCGAGAGGGAGGGGGAGGCCGAGGATGAGATGGAGGGATGGAGTGGAGAGGTATATGAGAGAGGGGGGTGTGAGTTGGGAGCGTGGTAGTGAAATGGCAGGGGACAGAGTGACATGGAGGCGATTTGTTTGTGGCCACCCTTTTCGGGATTGAGGCGTCTGCCAATAGATCGATAGATAGATGAAAACCTTAGAGAGTAAATATTTCACGCATTGATGAAAACTGTGACACTGATGAATCATGTGCATACATTCAGGCTGTTCAAGGAAAAATGCTTTGAAAATACAATGGAATTTCTAAATAAATGTTGGAAAATAAGAGAGAAGAAAACAAAGGAGTTCAGCAACCAGAACATCAACAAAAACGACATAAAGAAGCGCCTTTGAACAGGCTATCCCAATCGCATCATCGACCGATAAATTATGTGTTAACATTCAGGCTCCTCAAGGGAAAACAGTTTGAAAACACAAAGAAATTTCTAAATAAATGTTGAAAAATAAGAGAGAAGAAAAAAAAGGAGCTCAACAACAAGAATTGTAATAAAAACGACATAAAGAGGAGCTAGTGAAAAGGCTATCCCGATCGCAACATCGATCACGTTCCCCATCAACCCGCCGTCCCACTGATGTACGATGAACGTCACCACTTTTTTTTCACAATCAGACCCACCGATGTGCATCGTACGTCAGTCAATTGCAAGGCACATCATCTGCACATTTTTCAAGATTCGCGGGTGATTTTTAGTAGGCATATGTGGGAGACCTTCCTCTACCTGCTTGCAAGTGGGTATACTGCCTGGCCCCGCCTGACCCCCCCCTCCCCCCACACTCGGCAATTCGCCTGTTAGCAGTAACCTGGCCAGTGAAGACATGTTGCCCCACAGTCTCTCCAACGACGAAATTCACGGTGAAAGTGATTCCTGAGGTGGAGGACAAGGAAACAAAGAAGCTAGAGCAAGAAACAAACAGAAGTGATGAGATGGTAATGTCGTAAAGGAAGGTGCCATATGCTGGTGTTTTTGGTGAGTGAACAATGCTTATATCGCCTATATTATTGTGTGAAAACCAATATAGTCTTGTACTACAAAGAAATTTGTAACAAATAAATAAATAAATATGTAATTTAAAGTGGCTTGAGTTAGTTAACCCTCCCATTGTTTGTTTTTTTTGAAGCCATGTACCCTGAGAGAGAATGAAAGGCAAGGATGACTGACACCTGTAGCAACATTTATGAGCTCTGGAAGGCAATTTCTCTATGAATTTTCGATGTTTCTTACCAAAAGCGGAGGTTTGAGGGGGGGGGGGATGAAATTCGGTCGGGTTCCGACGGTGTGTTGGGTAAAAAAAAATTGATCGGGATTGGGCGGGTTAAGAGAATTCCCCGTCAAAACATCAACCAGTCTCCGTGAAAACAATTTGCACCTTGAACGATTCTGCGTCACTCATTTATTATTATTATGCATAACAGATCTTTATTTAATTGTTCCAGGATTATGCATAACAGATCTTTATTTAATTGTTCCAGGACCATCTGATGGTGGGACTGTATACAACGCTGCTGATTCTTCTCTACCGAGTTTGAATACAAGTCAGAGAGCGCATTCTCCAGTGACCTTGACTGAGTACAAGCAAGATGGGCACTGGTTTCAGGCTTAGATTAGCTTAATTTACATTTGTTAGACCATTTAGATTGGCATTAAACTTTTTTTGGATTCATCTGGGTGGGTTCAGGTCTTGGTTGGGGGGGGGGGACCCAACTCAAAAATGCATCCCTTTACTTTACATGTTAAATCTACTCCGAGATACAATACTCTGCCTAGTTTTTTACTTAACCAATTGCATCGTTAAACTTGGGTATGCCAGTATATACAGACACTGTTGTTCACACATTCGTGGACAATTACTTGAGTCAGCCCTAGCTGCTTGACAGAGAATGGGAAGACAGAGACCCCCTCTTTCTCTCACATGGGTGAGGAGGGGGATAAAGGGGGTAGAGGCCTCTTTGACCCATGCCATCAGCACCTCACCAAACTCTGCACTGTCACCACGTCATGCCACTCTGCCAAAGAAATCTTGCATGCTCCCGACTTTCAGGCGAAGTTGGATGAACTTCCAAGTGATGAGATAACTAACCCTATGAGATTTTCGGCCCTCCGCCGATTGTGACTGTGCCAGATTCGGCCAGGCACACACAGAGCGTGCCATCGTGCTGCGATATTTGTACTTAATCAGTCGCTGTACACTAACTTTTTATGGTAGACTAATAAATGTGGTACCATTTTAAAGCTCAACAGTTGCTCTTTATCGTAGTGTGTTACAAAAGGTAAATACGATAGCTAAGAGGCCAATACGACGAGTAGAATTTAGCCGAAAAGGAAAACTTGCTCACCCTTCCATAGAAAAATATTTGTTAAAAAATAAGTATTAGAGTTAGGTGAAATTTGATAGCACCATGTCAGTCTACAGTAAATTCCCTTTCTACTGATATATAGGTTATGGCAATTTATGTTACTATTCACAGAGAAAAGCAAAAGCTCTCACTGTCATGCAGGCAAATATCCATGCTGGTAATATCGATATTATTCATGGAAAAAACCTATTTATTATGCATTATTTATCTGATGTACTCATCACTGTAGAAACAAATATGTGGAATAAGATAAACAGGATAGTGTATGTGGAACAAAGCCGGATAGGAGATGGAAAACATGGAAAAAAAAAATCATTTCATATGACTAGAATTCGAGTCATCAGAATCTCGACGGTTGGATTTATGGTGACTCGAAAATGCGCCATCAGAATCTCAGAGGGCTAATAGTGATGAATCTGTAATTGATGATAGTGACAGTGACAGAGATTATGTGTTATCTGAGGAATCAAGCTCTAGTGGGGACGAGTCTATTGTCTCCACACCACGCAAATGAAAATATCATGAAATTTACAGTGTGAGTGGAAGTGTGCATTCCGCATCAGGGCCTCCTTGTCGTGGGCTCTATATGAAGTGATGAGAAAATAACAGAGGAAGGAGGGATTGTGCAGTATTGGCTTCAGAAGGCAGGCAGAGGGATGAGAAGTAAAGTTGGTGTGAGTGGTGGTAGTGACATGACGCAGCCCGGTCCCTCGGGGCTTGGAGCGATACGCCCCTTCCCCCCCTTACCCTCACCCCAGGCTTGCCCTCCCTCTTGCCACCATCCACAGCTGCTCATCCCCACTCTCTTCCACCCCCCCACGAGGAGAAAAGGGACAGTAAAGGGAAAACAGTCATTTGGTGAGTGTCGGCCTCAAGGCAAAGGTCAGCTCAGGACAGACACCTCCACCACACCTGCTACACTTACTGCCACACCACTGCCTGCCAAACTGCTCCCTGCTACAACTGCCCCCCCTCCACCTGATGATGAAGACCGTGAGGTCGAGATGTGGGAGTGAAAGGATGAGAGTTTCTTCACTCCCAAACTCCATCCATTTACTGGTGCTGCAAATGAAGGTTGCTTAATGGCATCACTGACAACAGAGTCAAAGAGGAAGGAGTTTTTTTTTTTTAACTTTATGACTGTATGTCTTGTTACAGACATTGTCAATTTCAATTTTACCAATGCATATCAAAGTTTCCATGTCATGGGGAAAGTTACTACCAAATTTCCATGAATTTTTGACTGGCTTCCTCTGACAATCCTGAATTTTTTGTTTTTTTGTTTTTTGAGTGTTGTGGTGCTGATGGGGATTAATAAAAAGACACATTTGGTAAGGTAATGATCCACTGACCTCCTATTCTTCACTTTTCATCTTTGGAAAAATGGTGTCAAGGAACAGATTCCAGGCCATACTGTGCAACCTGCATTTCACTGACTCTCATGTGCCAGCCAGGATATGAGGTGAGGATGTGATGTGACAAATATGTTTAGTTTCAGACAACATCAGGCACAGCTTCTCCACCTCTTTCAGTCCATTCAGGAACCTGATGACTATTCTGAGTTTGTCTCTGTGGGGTGAGAACATCGGCTTCAAACAGTATATTCCACCAAAATGACACCATTTTGGGCTCAAGATGTTCGTGATGTGTGACTGTAAGACCGCGTACATCCAAGACATCATTCTTTACACTGGTAGGCACACTGAAATAATTCAGGAACGAACCCTTGGAGTGTCCGGAGTTGTTCTTTTCGCCATGCTGGAGAAATACCTGCATTGTGGGCATGTGCTACACATGGATAACTAGTACACTAGTCCCATGCTTACCCTTCTGCTGCCATAGAAAAAACCAGACTGACAAGAACAGTGAAGAACATGCGGAAGTACATGTTGCACACATCGAGCAACTGCAAAAAGAAAGAAGTCCGTTTCTACAAGATAAAGAATATTCCTGTGACAGCATGGCATGACACGCGAGAGGTGTTCCTTTTGTCCACGGTAAGTAGGCCTCTCATCCACCAAACTAAGAACACAGACTACCATGATAAAAGACAAAGAAAAATTAAGGAATCTGAGCCTGTGGAGGACGACAACATAAACATGCGTTAGGTAGGTCAGTCTGATGCAATCATCTCCATTATCAAGTGTGCAAGGAAAATGATGAAGCGGTACATGAAATTGTTCTTTCAACTCCTTGACATCACCGTCATCAACTCCCATGCACTATACCTGTTCATCACTGGAAGCAAGGAATCACTGCAAGATTTTGCAATTAAGGTTGTTAGCGATATCCTAGATGAACATACAGTGGAAAGACCCGATGTTCCTGCACCTCACATCCCCACAGATCCAGCCCTCACACGTCTTCATGCCAGGCATTTCTGTACCACTATATCTAGTACAGAAACCAGAAAGAACCATCAGTGGCAATGTAAAGTGTGTGCGACCACCAAAAGATGGTCTAAGAACATGAAAAAGGACACAAGCTACGAGTGCAAAGATTGCAATTTTGGACTTTGTACAGAGCCCTGCTTCATCGAGTACTATACCACAGAACAATGTTGAACAGAAGAACAGGGGAAATGTGTCTGTGAGTGTACATAGTGTATATAATGAATGTAACATAAGTTAATGTAAGTACATTGGAATCTAGAGTTTCAATTGTTTAGATTTCGATGATTCAAATTTTGATGCATTTTCAAGTGGTCCACCTAAATCACTTTTTGATGCAAAAATGCATTTTTCGATGCTCTCAGGGCCCAACTCCAACCAAAACAAGCCGTGGTGAAGAAAGGAAAGCTATTATTGAATTGCAACAACCATATGAAGAAAATATAGAGGACATTATAGGGAAAATTCTGTTTATTAGTGAAAATATGGAAGCAAAAAAGGAAAGACTGAAAAAGATATGGAGAAGGCACAAAAGATAAAGGAACATAGCTAAGGACATAACACCAGCTTTATATTGTAAACCAGATGTTTAGTATATTATTCAAGAACCCCCAGACCACAAAGCACCATAGAATAAAGTAGAAGTAATAATTAAGAAAAAAGCGAGTGTCGATGCAAAGGTTTTATTCCCGATTCACACTCTACACCCAAGTGCTGCAGTTTCAGCCTGTACCTTCCACGTGTGGATGTGCATTTTGCTGCAGTTTCGTTGTATGTATTTTCGTAGCAAATTACCTGTTTCAAGATGGCAAGCAAGAGTGGTTCTTCAGGTAGCAGTGGTAATGGACGAGAGCAGCCTGGCACCTCTAAATGTTCGCAGCCAAAGGAGGAAAGGGAATACAGGATGGGGCAGAAGTACACCAAGTACGGTATACCCTTCCTCTAAAGGTGAAAATCCATATTCTACACTACAGTATGGCAATACAATGCAAAACTACAGTTACTTAACCACAATTATAGTTCATAAGTCTACAGGGGGTGTGGGCAAAAAATCATGATTTTATGGAGTGAGGATTGGAGGCCTTGGACCCAAACTAATTTTTCCCATAAAAAGTTCAATTTGAATTTCGACGATTTGAATTTCGTGGTGATTTTTGGGTACATATGTCCATCGAAATTTGAGATTCCACTGTACATTGAAGTAAATCATGAACTCAAGTAATCTAAGGAAAATAATGTAAGAAATGTGTGATTTATTTTTATTTATTTATTTATTTTTTTAATGCCAGGAAGAAGGAACCAAAGGCCAGGAGCCCACAAACTGTTTCTTACAAGAAAAAAACAAAAACAATACAAGAGAGAGTCATTTTCAAGATCTGTTCATTTCAAGATGCCTGGACACACTGCGGCTGAAAGACTGGAGAACAGGAAGTAGTAAATACAAACAAAGGAAGACAGATCCAGAGTTGACATAGGAAGTAGTAAATACAAACAAAGGGAGACAGATCCAGAGTTGACTTGTTGCATAAATGAAGGACTGGGAGTATTGGTTAACTCTTGCATTAGAGTTGGACAAAAGAAGGATGAGAGTTTGTTGCTATACGAGTGCTATGCGCCCATCGGAGAGGTGAAGGGATGCAAGGAGACAGTTCAGAGGAGCAGTGACCATTGAAGTAGCAACAGAAAAGAGATAAAGATGAAACAGTGTGATGAACAGACAGAAGTTGAAGGAAGCCAGTAAGAGGAGGAGAGTTAATGAGTCAAAAAGCCTTTGACTCCACCTTGTTGAGAAGAGCTCTATGTGAGGAGCCTCCCCACACATGAGAGTTGTACTCTACACAGGGACAAATAAAACCCGTGTATAAAGTCAACAACTGTGCAGAAGTAAAGAAGGTACAGAGTTGGCTTAATACACCTAATCTCTTGGAAACAGATTTTACAAGAGATGGAATATGATATTTCCAAGAAAAATCCTGAGAGAATGAAACTCCAAGTATATTTAAGGATGATGCAGGATTGAGCTGGATATCATTAAACATTAGTGGGTATTCCCGTGGAAGATTTTGTCGGGTTGATAAGTGTAATAACTGAGTCATTGATGCATTAAAAACAACAAGATTATTTTTACCCCAGTCAGCGATATGAGCCAAGTCATACAATAGGTGTGCCACAGCCTCATCCCTTGTTTGTTGAAGTAACTGCTGAGATGGACACTGCGGGAGCCGAATGAAAAGGCGAAGGGTGGAATCATCAGCGTATGAGTGGACAGGGTCACATGTACAGCTTAGAAGGTCCTTGATGAAAAAAAAGAGAGTTGGTGATAGGACAGAGCCCTGAGGAACACCTCTGTTGATAGATCTAGGAGAAGAATGGTGACCATCTACAACAGCAGCTATAGAATGACCAGAAATGAAGCTAGATATGAAAGCACAGATAGTAGGATAGAAACCATAAGAGGGCAGTTTAGAATTAAAGACTTATGCCAGACTCAACCGAAAGCCTTCGAGATGTCAACTGCAATGGCAGAACTTTCACCAAAGTCCCAAAAGGAGGATGACCAGAAGTCTGAAAGGTAGGTGAGAAGATCGCCAATGGAGTGTCCCTGGCAGAACCCGTACTGACGATCAGAAAGAAGGTTGTGATAGGAAAGCTGTAAAGAATAGACTCAAAAAATTTTGAGACACACAATGTTAAACCAATTAGGAGATAGTTAGAGGGTTGGGAATGGTCACCCTTCTTTGGGAGAGGCTGAATGACAGCAAGATTCCAACAAGGAGGAAAGGTGCAAGTTGACAGACAAAGGCGAAAGAGTCTACCTAGGCAGGGTGTAGGCACAGAGCACAGTTCTTGAGGACAACAGGAGGGACCCCATCAGGCCCATATGCCTTGTTAGTATTGAGGCCAGTGATGGCAGAAAATACCTCAGTTGAAGAAATCTTAATGTCAGCCATGAAGATGTCAGAGGGGGAAAGTGATGGAGGAAAAGCACCGGAATCATCTAAAATGGAATTGGAGGAGAAAGTCTGTGCAAAGAGACCTTCTTTATCAGTAGAAGAAAGAAGAAATAGCTACAGAGCCATCAGAGTTACAAAGAGGAGGGAAGGATGATGAGGTAAAGTTGTTAGAAAGGTACCAGACAAAGCAGGAAGAATTCAAGTAGTAGAGTTGAGAGCATTTAATATGGATGAAATTATTTTTTGCAGAGTGATAAACAGACTTAGAACGATTCCAGTGAGAAACAGAAGAAAGATGTGATTCAGGGGTGGGTTGGCTCCAGTACCTTGTATAGGCCTTCTCCTTGTTCTGGACAGCATTAGAACATGCGTGATTATACCAAGGCTTTCTTGCATTAGACAAAGGATATGAGAAAGGAATGTATGCTTCCATGCCCAGGAGAATAACCTCTGTAATGCGCACGGCACACTCAGATGGCTCCCGGCCATGGAAGCAATAATCATTCCAGGGAAAATCAAAGAAGTACTGCCTGTAGGTCTCCCAATCAGCAGCTCCAAAGTACCACAACTGACATTTCTTTGGAGGGTCCACAGGCCATACTGGAGTGATAGGACAGCTTAAGGCGATAAGGTTGTGATCGGAGGAGCCCAACGGGGAGGAAAGATTAACAGCATAGGCAGAAGGATTAGTTGTAATGAAGAGGTTAAGTATGCTGGAACTCTCTCCAAGGCAGTTAGGGATACAGGTAGGGTGCTGTACAAGCTGCTCTAGGTCATTAAGGATAAAAAAGATGTAGGTCTGTTCACCAGGTGGATCAGTGAAAGGAGGGGAGAGCCAAAGGTGGTGGTGAACCTTGAAATTTCCTAGAATGGAGATTTCAGAGAAAGGGGAAATGGATAGGATGTGCTCCATCGCAGAAGTAAGATAGGTGAATAATTTTTCATAGTCAGTAGAATTAAAGGACTAGTAAGCAGCACAAATATTTCAGAGAATGACAGCAAAACCAAAGCCAGAGAGTAGGGAATTCAGAAGAATCAAGTTCAGGAACACGAGAGCAAGATCTATCTATCTATCTATTGCCAGACGCCTCAATCCCGAACGGGGTGGCCACAAACAAATCGCCTCCATGTCACTCTGTCCCCTGCCATTTCACTACCACACTCCCAACTCACACCCCCCTCTCTCATATACCTCTCCACTCCATGATGCAAGATGATGCATACATATACACAACAACCACCTTTGGGTTTGAAATGAGTATAAAGAGAGAAAGGTTTGCTATCAGCTGCCTCAGGCAGCTGAGTCTCAGTTATGAAAAGGTGAGGTTTAGAGGAGAAGAGGTGGTGCTCAACAGAAAGTTAGAGGAAAGGCCATGAATGCTGCAGAAATGAAGAAGTCAGACAGTGGTTCCAGGCAACTCGTTGAATCGTCACTGAGAAAGGAGTGGATGGGACATGATTAAGTGCAGCATTAGTGTATACTGTGCAGTTTGTGAAGGTTTATACTGCCTTTTGGCAATATAATATGAGAAAAAAGTGAATATAAAAATACATAAAATTTCCATGAAACCCCAGGTTCCCATCATCATAGTTTCGACTGTGGCTGCATTAGGAACACCAGGCTGGGCTTCGATACTATATATAGTCCATGCATCCACCCATTCCACACCTAAATGGATTATGTATGCACATCAGGCGCTAACAGTATCTTAAAGTAGGCATATTACGCCACTGTGGGGTGTTATGGCCAATGAAGTCTACGGGATTGGCGAGCCCAGTTTTGCTGGACACCACAGGACAAAAAACACCTGTTTTCGGGCAGCCAAGCTGAGCACTTTTACTATCACTAAGCTTGTTTTTAACACATTCCAGGGCTATTCATGGAAAAAAAAAAAAGCTGAAAATGTCCCACATTTTAGGTAACTTTGCTGCCCAGACCCTCGGCAATCTAGGGACGAATCCCGACAAAGGCTCCTGCACTGAATGGGTCAAAGAGTTAGTTAAATCCAGCACCCAGCTGAGCGGGGTACGTTAATGAGAGGGTTTGCTGTACAAGGCTTTGACAAGTTTAGCATTCTCCAACGAGCTCCAACTTGGGGCAGTGTTTCGAGGTTCTCTTTATGATATCACATTCACTGGCTTATAATTATTAAGTCTAGGATTTCTCTTACTGGAATAATGGCCAAAAGCAGTATACTGAATTCTACCGCTCATAAGATGCATTCGTTTCCCCAAAAATACACTGAAAAGTCCCCAAGTGTACTTTGAAGTACTTTAATGTCATGAAATTACAGTAGATTGAGTCAGCTCTGGCTCTATTGAAAACAGTCACATAAACAGGCATTTATCCCTTTGAGGTCTCCTGGCAATAATCGTGGCTTCATGGGTACAGGTCTCCTAGCCACAATCATGGCTCACCTATTTGCACAGAAGACTTTAAACTGTGGCAAAAAGCTGGTGAATGTTATCAGTGTTTCTCTCAATATTTACTCATTTCCTGGGTATTAGACAATCCAACTGGGAAGGAATAAACACCGATTTATGATTTTAGGTTAGTAGGAGAATGTTTCCCTATTAGACAATCCAACTGGGAAGGAATAAACACAGATTTATGATTTTAGGTTAGTAGGAGAGTGTTTCTCTATTAGACAATCTAACTGGGAAGGAACAAACACAGATTTATGATTTTAGGTTAGTAGGAGTGTTTCTCTATCATTTTGTATGCAGAAATACATTTATTTGTGACACCCCACACAACTTGCTACGGTACTTCCCACAAGGTCTAAAGAATACCTGGTCTAACTGTGTGCAGGTGGCATGACATCATGCGGCCTACCTGTCCCTCTTCCCCTCTCTCCCCTACCCTTATTTCTGTCTGCTCCATTTTCTGTGGGGTACCATTTTCTGTGGTGTACACTCTCCCAAGCCTTCAATGACAGCTCCATTTTCTTAACACTATATAGGTTAAAAAACATGCACACTACTGTCCTCTACAATACTAGCTTTTCACTTTTCGTTATACAGTAAACCCTTGATAAGCCGAACTTTTAGAAGCCGGAATCTTCAGTTAGCCGAACTCAGGCCGAGACCACGTATGAAAGTAGGCCGAAATGCGAAAGTAGGGGGAGAAATTGCACCAGGCGGTCACGTGTGGTAGTTGCGCCATTCTTACTGTCATCTAGTGCTGAACAGTGCTCTCCTTTCGCCTTCTGCCTTGCCATGGAAGGTTCAAAGCTTAAAAGAAGTGATACTGGCACCTCTAGTCGTAAAGGAATGAAGCTAAAAAAAAAAAATGTGCGCGTGTGACAGTGTAGTGATCATGATTAAAGTTCAGTACTATTATTACTGAAAGTGTTACATTGCAGTCTATTACAGTGATTACATTTAAGTTTAGTTCTTAATATAGAGTGAAATAAATACTGTACTGGGTACTGTTTAGAATTTACGTCAAAGTATGAACTAACCTACCTCCAACTCCATCTTCAAAACAAAACAAACTGCCGAACTTCGAAGAATCTACTGCTTCTAACGAACGGTGTTACATTGCAGTCTATTACAGTGATTACATTTAAGTTTAGTTCTTAATATAAAGTGAAATAAATACTGGGTACTGTTTAGAATTTACGTTACAGTATGAACTAAACCACCTCCACCACCTCTGTCTCCAAAACAAAACAAACTGCCAAAGAATCTACTGCTTCTAACAAAAGGTGTTACACTGCAGTCTATTACAGTGATTACATTTAAGTTTAGTTCTTAATATAGAGTGAAATAAATACTGGGTACTTTTTAGAATTTACGTTAAAGAATGAACTAACCAA
The DNA here is from genome assembly GCA_018397915.1 of Birgus latro. Lineage (NCBI taxonomy): Eukaryota > Metazoa > Arthropoda > Malacostraca > Decapoda > Coenobitidae > Birgus > Birgus latro. Next base: position 999 of record JAGKTI010011538.1, on the reverse strand, counting down.
CCTCCACCACCTCCGTCTCCAAAACAAAACAAACTGCCAACGATGTTCTGCCTCTGACGAAAGGCTAATCATGTGCACTGAATTCTTTCTTTTTTGTCTTTCTTTATTAATTTATACACTGTATATGCTCCTTTACTTTAGTGTTAAGAAGACAAGTAATAAGTATTGTTATTGCAATTTGGGGGGGGGTGAAAATCCATCTCCAACACACGTTACCGACAGTCGGTACTGCCTCTGTGAATGATTTTCTACCAATTAACCACTTCAGTACTGTGACGTCTATTTCTACTTTATTTACGCTTCCTCCAGCCGATTTTATGGCACTCAGGACTGGACTCACATACTGAAGGGGCTAACGAAGGCTGTACCAACCCCGTGCACTTCCACAGATCCAACCTATACTGACTAAAACTGTCTGGTGGCAGCAAGAACAAAATGAAAATACACCCAGCACTGAAGGGGTTGAATGTATATTAAATGCACTATATTGTTTTTTGTCATAACTAATTTATTTATATATGCTTCTTTAATTTAGTGTTGAAAGGACAAGTAATAGGTATTGTCTTAGCAATTTTTGGGGGTGATAATTCGGTAATTTAGCAATTTGGGGGTGTGAAAATTTGATAAGCCGGAAAATTCGGTAATTCGAACCAGGGTAGAGCCCCATATAGTTCGGCTTATCAAGGGTTTACTGTATTCCCTTGAGTTTTTACAACTGTCTAGAATGCGCATTCTAATAAATATACGGCAACGAAAAAAGTACAGTACATCCCCCTACTACGCGAGATCTGAGTACGCGAATTCCCTAGTGCGCGAGGACCTGCTTTTAATTTTTTCCTAACCAGAGTACGTGAGTCAACCCACACGATGCGAGGCAGCAGGAAAAACTGCCCACAACCTGTGTTTTCCGATGTGAACCCCGAAAGCGACACCTGTTTCTCCACTACGCGCCACCCTCATCACCCATTTCTATAATAATGTTTGGATTCACGTGAATAA
>JAGKTI010011537.1:16152-26227 GCA_018397915.1 Birgus latro | reverse complement strand
GAGAGAGAGAGAGAGAGAGAGAGAGAGAGAGAGAGAGAGAGAGTGTAAATATATCACACCTGACCTTAACCAACATTCAGATAACTTATGCACAATAATTAATTAACATTCGCCTAATACACACATACACACACACACACACACACACACACACACACACACACACACACACGTACAAACACACACACACACATACTAACACTAAAAACACGCACATAAACACACACATAAACATAATCCGTACACACACACACACACACAAACATAGTTCCTACACACATACACATACAGTGCGTCTCTATACATACACGTAATTTCTACACATACACTCACACTATCGTAATTCACACAAACAGGCATTTAGGGCTGCACCAACTTAATTTGTACAGCCACACTCATAAACAGAGAGATTACCACACAATTTCACATAAACCCTTTTTCTAAACACGCGTGAATATGCATAGCGTTGGGACAGGTATGCAAGCGGCAATTTACATGTCCAGGTGTTACTGTTCTGCCACACAGCATGAATATTTGATCACCTACGCCCCCGTCCCTCCCAACCCCTTACCCACCCACCCCTCACCCACCTCTCTGCCTACCTGTCTATCCCTACCTAACATACATTCCGTTTTTCACACTCGTCCTCTCCCTCCCCATCACCACCTCTCACCTCACTCGCCTTGCCACGCGTCCCTTATCTATTTACATACACATTTTTTTTGTAATGTCCACTTCCCTCTATCCCTCACTTCGCCCAATTCTCCACTTACCTATCAAGTTTAAATCTATATCTATCGAACTATCTGTACCTATCCATCATCTATCTCTAGCTACCTATCTACATCTATATCTATCTATCAGTCAATCTATCTATCTATCTTTATACGCCCACAGAAGTATATTATACGTATATACGTAATATCGCTCATCTCCACTGCCACTCTCCGCACGCCACCCTCACATTCCCATTACAAACAAAAACCTTTAAATTAATTAATTATCCATTTCTACACGCAACAGAAAATATAATGTTATGTTCAAAGCATAAAACAGTACAGTTAATAATCACAGGTAACCACAAGTGCATGGGATATTTAAAATGGATCGCTGGAGCAATTTCAAATAGTGGGATCCTTCAGCCTGCTTCCTGAAAGCACCAAGTCGCTCGCCGAGGTACGAAGCATCACTACCGTAAGCTGAATACTACTGTGGTAATGCTTAGTCTCATATTATAGTAACCTGAATGCTTGTTTTTCAACATATTGAATATGTCTGCATAATGAAATAAACACGAATCCCGTCTTACCAGTTTCATTCAATTTATCCCACCAATCTTGCAACCTACACTAGAATCGGGTTACGTTACGTGTACCTCTCTTGATAACACGTTTAGTACAAGTGAGACGTCTTGCTCTGCCCCACACCTAAGTGACTGCCACTACTGTGGCAGTCACTTAGGTGTGTCTCGGCACACACGTTGGGAATCATTACTCTATGGCATTTTTCAAAAATATTACTGAATAATTTTGTAACTCGACGTATCACCTACTGCATAAAATCGTTTACATCTTTTTGAGTTACATTCTTTTACTAGTCACCCATAATATAAGTCTTCCTCACTGCTTACTACGATCTTCTGTTTAAGAGTTTTCCATTCCCTTGCTTATATACAAGTATAAGAGAAATTTCGTCGTTTGGTGGCTCTTAATTGACTATTTCTATATATCATGTTTGGTTTGTTATTGCTTTCAACATTATATACATTATCTCCTTTCTTTACAATAATATTAAATTTCTACTGTTTATCATTGATTTCTTTTTCCGCGACAAATTAATCTATAAAGCTAAGAATCGTCCAATGTCTATTATTCACTACTGTTACTGGCTTGCGTCAGATTTTATTACCTTTCCACATATAATTAATTATCCTTTAGACTCTATCTTACTTCGTTTATTACAAGCAAGCTCTGTGTTACCTGCGTAAAAAAAATAAAATATGCCTTTCATACCGGATTTCCCTGGGACCCCGGGGACCCAGGCCTATGTGGGAAGTGACCCCAGGGGTCGCATTTTTCCCACAGGAACTATATTTTCCCTTGGACCCATTCCCCCAGGGATATACTCGTATATTCCCCATGGACATATTCCTACCATGAACCCATGTTCTCACTACCCACCCACTGACCCATTCAACCCACCCACCCTGTCCACCCACCTATCCTTTCACCTTGCCCATCCAGGCACCCACACTCACCAATCCATCCATCCTGCCTACCCACAGATCTACCCATCCATCCATCCATCCTGCCTACCCACTCAGCCACCCATCCATCCTGCACCCCCACTCACCCACCCTCCTCGTCCCCCTACTCACCCCGCCCGTCTGCCCACATACCCGACCCATCCACTCACCACCCTACCCAATCGGCCACCAAGATCCACCATGATGATATAATGACTTTTAAGCAGCAAGACTGTTATACATCTGGCCATCAGGGGCGCCACGTTAGCCCCTTTAAACCACACCATTTAATTCCTCATATAAGCCACCCCTGTCTGACCCCATTGGAATCCTCAAGACAGTGGCCCCTTAATTTCTATTGCGGACAAAGAGACAGAGGCGCTTTTAAAAATATGTATCTGATTAATTCTCGTGTACCATAGTGACAAGAAAATTGCCGATCCCGTACTGTCCTCTGCCAGTATTTCATAGACAGCATTCCAACTCCCTCTTCGGTTACGTTAATGCCTCGAAGCCACTGCTGTATTCTGCTGTTTATTCTTGCTGCCTCCAAACGATTTTATTCAACTTAAGGGAGATTTCTGTAGACTCTCCTCAACTCAAACCTGAATAAAATCGAATGGAGGTAGCAACAATAAAAAAAATGCAACATACGTCATTGGACTGAAGAGGTTAATGTTAAACCCTTCACCACTGGGACGTCCTGTACATATTATCAGAGACGACATAGTTCAGATTAAGGGCGATTTTTTCGAACTGGGGGAACTGGATACAGCCTTAGCTAATCCCACACTATTACAGTTAAACAAAATCGTGGAACAACATACTCTTTTAGTGCTTGATTAAAATTAAAATAAGACACCAACGGGCTGAAGAGGTTAAAGAGAAGAATGAGTTTGCTTATCACCCACTCTGTCAAAGTTACGAATATGAGGAGGACGCAACAAGAAGGACCTAAGGAAAGATAGCAGTGAAGACAAGAGTTGCTAGCTAAAATGAAACGACAGACACGGAAGTTAACGTCATGAAATAAGCCAAAAGTGAAGAGAAAGGCAGGGAAAGCTAAAGTGAAGACAGGCATGGAAACCATAATGAAGACTGAAGCACTGACAGCTAGAGTGGAGACAGCGGCGTGGAGAACTAAAGGTGAAGAAAAGAAAGGTGTGGAAGTTTTACGATAAGAAAAGGGTGTGGTGGAAAGCTGGAGTAAAGAGAAGGGTGGAAAACTAATAGGAAAAGTGAACTGAGGAAAGCCATGACGAGAGGCGTGGATAGCTACAGCAAACAGAAAGGTTTGGAAGCCTAACGTGTGGAAAGCTAAAGCATGATACAGTGAGGCTACCTAACAAGAGGTGAGGAAAGTGAAAAGCTAAAACATGAAGCCCGAACGACCCAAAAGTTACCCCCATATACAGCTACAAAATTAACTCCAGGAATCCGGTGACGCCTTCTGGTTCATTCCCTCTACGACCATACAATTTTAGAATACTTAAGAAGCCTTTTTGCACGGAACGGATGAATAAGGCTACACCTAACTCCTCCACCTTGAAGATGCCTTTCAAAATTCGCTGGTAGTACGAAAAACAGACTAAAATGAAAAAAGGCCACCGCAGTGCACACGTATTTACTTGCTGTCGCAGCCAGTCTGAACGCAGCATCATAGTGAAGGAGTTGAGTAATAAGCGTGACAAGGCACATAAAAATAATGCCACCGTTGTTTTGATCGATAACCAGGATCACTGTGGACGAGAAAGCGTGTGCCCCTTGGATGGAGCCCTGTTTCTCTGTTTCAAGGTGGGGTCGGATGTACAATATGATTAAGTGCATTAGTAGTGGTAAAAATATTGTGAGGCTCAGGATTACAAATGAGAGAGAGAGAGAGAGAGAGAGAGAGAGAGAGAGAGAGAGAGAGAAGATTCTTTAATTGCACAAACTATTTCAATGGCCTGAGATGTGAGTACCATGGCATCCGTATCTGTGCCGACGCCGCCACAGAGGGCAGCGTGAGACCGGCGAAACACCAACACAACTCAACTACGGGATATTTGTTACCCAAATCCGCAGTGCACATCACAAAAATAGATTAGCATGTATTTCGGAAAAAAAAAAAAAAGTCTGCGCTCGTGTGTGTGTGTCCCCGGAAAACATTTTGGGTGGCGGCGCTGGAGTGGGCGTCGATTTTGGCGTGTTATCGGGCGGGTATATGGCGGCCATAGGTTTGAACAGCCGCCACAACGACGCACAGGAGCCACAACAATAAAAATCTCATCATGACAAGCACCACAGCCCACTGGACCGCAGCCAAGAGTACGCCTGGGTCGACCTCGCCTGGCAGACCCAGCCCATTCCCGGCCAACCCCCTCACCTGCCCGACCCTCCTACATTCCCCCTTCCTCCCCGACCCTCCCACACACCTCTACATCTTCCCAGCATCGACAGCATCTTTACAGAGACTGAAGACCTCAACCCCAGCATCCAGTATTTCCACGGAAACAAAATCTTTTTCCGGAAAAAAAAAAAACACGGTGGCCTGTGTAAAGGTTTCGACGCTTTATTTCAGCCGCGCGGTATTTTTCTGCCAACCGAATCCTTTTCCATTCTATTCTGAAACACGATTATGACCCTCGTTCACTTATTTTCATGCAGTCGCAGTGAGTCTCGTACAACACCAAGTTACTCATGTGGCCGACAATGGTTCATCATTAGTCTTTTTTTTAACCAGATTGTTACACTTGAATACGTTGTTCCTGGAGCCGGGGTGGTAATGCTGGACGAACCGAGAAGATGGAAAGTTTAAGAGAAGGAAAGAGGGTAGGGTTCGCTTGTTAGTGAGGTGGAGTGAGAACAAGAAGAGGTAGGAGTTAGGTGGAACTTGAAGAAGGGGGAGAACGAAGATGGAGGTACGGTAGCAGAAGAATACGAAAAAAGAATGAAACGGTTGTAGGAGGAGGAGGAGGAGGAGAAAAATATGGGTAGGATGAGAAGCGGAGAGAAAGAATAGGGAAAAGACCAAGAAACGGAAGTGGAAGTAGGAAGAGAGAGAGGAATAGGAGAAAAACGGGCAAAGATGAGAAGGAAGTGGAGGAAAAAGAACAAACAACAAGAGGATAAAAAGGCAACCGAAGCAGGAAAAAGAAGAAAGATGAGGAACGAAGAAGATGATGTAGCAGGAAAAGGACTGCAAGAAAGAAAAGAAGAGGTAGGAGAAAAACTGACACAGGAGCCAAATGACATATACAAATGTAATTGCCAAATGACACACACAAATGTAATATAAAGAAGTAAACATGCTTGAAGGGGTGCATGCTTGAAAGGGTGCAGGAGGGAAGGAAGGTTGCTGGTTCGTTGAAAGCAGTGATAAGAAACAGGGAGGTGAGCATGGAAGTAAAAAAGTTGTTACATGACAGTATTGTTATACCAACTCTGACATATGGAAGTGAAGCTTCGACCTTGTTGGAAGGAGAGAAGTCAAGAGTGAGAGCAGTGGAAATGAGTTATTTGAGAGAAGCATGTGGAGTCACATGGAGAGACAGACTGACAAATGAGGAAGTGAAGGAGCGTTGTGGTGTTGTTGTGGACGTGACAGGAAGTGTTGGGAGAAACACGTTGAGGTGGTTTGGGCATGTGGAGAGGATGGAGAGTGAAAGACTGATGAGGAGAGTGTATGTGAGTGAGGTGGATGGGGCGAGAGGGAGGGGGAGGCCGAGGATGAGATGGAGGGATGGAGTGGAGAGGTACATGAGAGAGGGGGATGTGAGTTGGGAGCGGGGTAGTGAAATGGCGGGGGACAGAGCGACATGGAGGCGATTTGTTTGTGGCCACCCCGTGTGGGATTGAGGCGTCTGGCAATAGATAGATAGATAGAAACATGCTGTACGAGGAATCTGGATAATGGCTGGTGCAGTTCCTGAGAGAAAGCACCAATACATCCACAGGACCAATGAGTTATCATCAGTATCACCAACCCAGTTTCCAATTAAATGTACCAAATTTCCATTCACTTCCAATTAGAACATTCTAACCATGGAACAAATATATACAATGATGCAACCCTTAAAAAAAAAAAAGGCAGGAGGGGTCTGCTTCTGGATGTACCTGGCTCTACTTCAGTTCTTGGAGGACATACACATGAACCATCCACTGGGAACCTTATGTCATCAGTGTACCCTTCGACACAAGGACATTTTTCGTTTTAATCAAGCTGCCACCGGACAATTTTATTTAAATTAGGAAAGAGTTGTAGTTCGGATGAGACTAATGATGGATACTTGACCCCTCTGGTTGAGAAAGTCTCCTTCTAAGTTAAAGTAAATTATTGGAGATAGAACAGTTGAAACGTAAAAGACGTTCTCGCAGTTAAGGAGTTAATTGAAGCCCTGTATGTTAAGAGAATATTTTACAGATATAAGAATCAATTTCCTGTACAAAGGATACGCTGACTAAAACAAGTATATATAGCTTTATCTACATTATACTGTACATTACCAGGAGGTCAGTGCCAGAGTTTCTATTAGGCAAATGACAAACACGCCACCAGTCCTTTCCAGCACACTCAGTCAACGTCTCACCCAGCTAATCCAAGTTACTCCTAGCACTGTACTCCTCCACTTTATATTTCAACCTCGTTCTGTTTTCCCCTCCCCATTCTCCCATTAATCCTTTCAGTACGTTGACATCTTTAGTGCTGCTGCTGTCAGATTATATTATTCAGTTTCGGAGTGGGCCAAATGTACATAGAGTTAATGAAGGCTATATTTAATCTCCAGTTTGAAAATTCTATCTTCAGGTGAATCAAATAATCCGGGGGAAGGAAGAAAAATATATATACTGTAATACGTCACTGAACTGATGGGTTAAATTAGCTTCCATATACGCTCTTTCATCAGTAGTAATTTCTCATGTGTATGACTATAATATTTCAAAAGTAGAATCAGTCTATACAGATTATAACGCAACTTGCCATCGTTCTTCTTCCCTAGGAATGTAAAAATCCAGACCCATGTTTAACTATACAGAATTTTCTTTTTTTTACTATGGTGATAAATCCCTTGACTACGAGCCTGTCGCTTACTTTTATTTCTTACTACTACCAAACGTTAGTAGTCAGATTTAGTTCAGGGAACACGTTCCTTCAGCTCTTCCCTTTAAGACATCTCCCGTAACCTGACTACATTCGTCTGGAGGCAGTGAACAAGGTACACTCAAACAAGAAGTCCTCGAGGTGAAACGGTGAAAGTACTCCACACATTCTGACATATTTAACCCCTTCAATATTTTTACCATCACCAGGCAATTCTCCTGTAGTCAGCTCAGTAAACTATATTTGAGGTGAAACGGTTAAATATCGCCCACAATAACTCGGTGAGTACGATACGCCTTACCTAGAGTACGATGAATAAAATTATTGTTTGGAAATGGCGATGATAAACTGTCTAAAAAGTCACTGGATCCAAGATTTTAAATTATTTTGTTATTGTTATGGCTCGTGGCTGACGCATAATGAACCCAAGGGAGTGCATAGATCCGGCCATTAACTCCTTCACCACCATGACTGTTATATTCTTATTCTTGATGTTTTCCCTCCACTTTATTCAGAATGGGAGAAAATTTTCGAACCAAGGAGTTTCATAAAGCCTTTATTGACTCTTTTGCTGGTTATCTTTAATTTGAGTAAATCGTCCGGTGATATCATTTGAAAAGTGTAACCCAATTCGCCGACCGGGTAACCTGCGTCACGCCATGAACGCGTCAAAGGGGGAGCGGGGATGAAAGAAATGGGTGTGGTGAGCAAAAGAATGGGTGGGATGGGCTGCATATATGGCAGAGACTGGGACTGGGGCAGGAAAGTATACCCCGTGACAATGGGTGTTGTTGCATTAGTGGTCTGAACACAGAGGTTATTTCATAATATCCTCCAAGAATGAATGTGACGGGGAAGGGGTACAGAAATGGGCGTCAGGGTTTAAAAAAAAAAAAAAAAAAAAAAGGCAGGATGGGCTAGAATTGTGGTGGTGGGTGAGAAGGGGCCTAGAAAGTGTTGCAGGACTGATGGTTTGAGTGCACTGGAAGCATATTTTAAAGCAGTCTTCAGCAACAAGAAAAAGACAAGTTCAATTTGTTTTCTTATGCTGGACGTCTTAGGACATGGATAAAAGGAAAACAAGAAATGAAGCAAAGAAGAAAAAAGTGTGAAAGAGGAGGAAAACAGTAAAAACGAGTACCAAGATTGCAAATATCACTAGATATGTTGGTCCCTCCAAAACTGTTTATTATAGACAAGGTCAAAACTTGTATGCATCATATGAACTAGAGATACAAATGGTGAAGCAAGATGGCTCCCCCACCTACCAAGCCTTCCTGCTGAAGGCAGAAAGTAAAGTGTACCAGGCAGTACAGAGAAAATTTGGGAATTATACAGGATGTGAGGAAAAGACAAATATATTTTACACCATCTTAATCTGTAATGGATAAGTAGTATAAACGTATAACGATGCTAATCAGATTTTTACCGTCCGTGGTCTGAATGAAAGAAAAACAAGATTATTTTTTAATCATTCATCCACTATTAAGTTTGGTTAAGAGATAAGAAGCTAGATTACTTATCTTTGCAACATTTAAATGTTCGTACTGTATCACTGCTAACTACACTGTAAGACGTTTTGTTCCTTGTCTACAACTCTACTGAAGAAGGAGAGGAAAGCAACAGGGAAAAAATCATGGTGTGAGAGAAGGAGGAGGAGATAAAGGGAGAACATGAGTAAGAATAAAAACTCACTAATCATGTCGATCACAACAAAAAAGTGGAAAGAAAGAAGAAGTGGGAAAAGAAAATATGGAAGGTATCGTGTAAAAAAAAAAAGGCAAGCAGAAGTACTTAGAACAAACACAAAGGCGATATGAAAGGATACTTAAAGTTGCTGAAGGAAGTTTACTGACAGAAATTATATATATATCCGATATTAATATAAATTGTCTCATTTTTAAATTCTGGTTTCCTTTAATGACTTCAGTATCTTTATATCTACATTTTCAACCTTTTGTTCTTCACTGGATTCGGGACTTAGGCTAAGAGTCCATTTCCGACGTCCAGTGATCCACCTGTATCACCTGACATTTGGGCAATATTGCCAGGCAAATCATGTCTAACAAAGATTTACGTTCTCTTTTAGCCAATTAGCAGTTATTCAAGGGCAGAATAAGATAAAATTACATTCAAACATTATTTCCTGTTCATTTCCTCATAGCTAAGACCGTATTTTAATGTCCATTTATAACAGCACCACATTTGATACGCAAACTGCAGAGGTAGAAGTTTTCTGTCAGATGAGAGAGAATCAGCTGGGCTAGCCACCATCCCTACTATGATACGCTGAGGATACCACATTCAGATTTGGTGGCAAGTTACCGTGCGAGTGTGTTTATAACGTGTCAGTGAAGGCAACAACACTAAACATGGCGACATCTATTTTAAATCTACAAACTGTCCCATGCAACAGCCCCTCCACACACAGCTCTATCCACGCCACCAGCTCTCTCTCTCTCTCTCTCTCTCTCTCCATCTTACTTGCTTCATTAGCGTTCCGAGATCTTGGGCAAAACAAAGTAACGAATTCTTAATGACAAATTACCTTGAGGCTGGCACTAATTACGCTCATAATGAAGGCATCAAGGGGCGGCGCCAGTCCCAGTCGGTAGGGGATTGGTTTTATGAATCAGGACGAAGGATAATGATGACCAAGATGAAGAAATCAGTAGCGAACTAAAAACTGAATGAATGCGTGTGTGTGTGTGTGTGTGTGTGTGTGTGTGTGTGTGTGTGTGTGTGTGTGT
>JAGKTI010011537.1:0-11248 GCA_018397915.1 Birgus latro | reverse complement strand
AAACTCGAAGCACAGCTGTGCACCCTGGATGGAGATACGCAGCTGCGGCGACCACCCGCGAGCCAAACCTCATCATATTTCCCAGCTGCTCGCCCTGAGGAAGATTTCTGGTCCGACCCTGGTAAGGCAGTGTCTGCCACAAGGGGGCACCAGTCCCGCAAACGGTGTACATGTATTATACTGCATCTGTTAAATGGCTCCACAGACGCAGTTGTTTATGGGTCTGCTTGGCCAGACAGACTGGGATTTAAAACAACAACTTTATGCTTAATCCAAGATACCATCATTCAGTAACAATATTACCATCAGCTTCTTACCACAGCTTTATTCCTTTGTTTTTGCCTAAATCATGTCTGTTACCTCTCCCTGAAAACCACGGCATTCTCCAGCACATCTACAAAATTCTGGCACTCTTTTCCTATTTAAGGATGGGGTGAAAGTAGGGACATCGAAAATGTGATGGAGTGGGAAATATCAATTGCATACACGATGATGAAGACCAAACGCTCATTCACTCATCATGCAGTCTGTACTTCGGTATAATATCTCTAACCATCACACACACGTGTCTACGCCAAGAAAACAGGAAATCATTATATTTCCCAACATAATCCTAGCTACAGTATTTCTCCAACACTTGCACTATCACACCACTCCATCACCATCGTGGCATCTCCATTACCTCCAACACCGATCTCCACAAAGAGGTAGATTATGATTCACGTCTGACCTTTTGCATGTGTCCTTCGTATAAGTTCTGAGCTCGAATTAGTTCTGCGTGAATGCCAAGGGCTTCATGCATATCTCAGAGCTTATGTCGGTTGTAGGAGAGGGGAAAAAAATAATGTGAGAAATATTGATAGTGGATGGTGAGGAGGAGTATTAATTCAATACTTAATCAAGTGTTGTCATGTCTGACTGGATGATGTATTACGGTCACTGACGACAGTATGTTCACATACTTATTTTATCATAATATTGTGAATGAGCATGTGGAGTCACATGGAGAGACAGACTGACCAATGAGGAAATGAAGGAGCGTTGTGGTGTGGATGTGGATGTGATAGGAAGCATTAGGAGAATCACATCAAGGTGATTTGGTCATGTGGAGTGGATGGAGAGTGAAAGACTGACGAGGAGAGTGTATGTGAGTGAGGTGGAGGGGGGGAGAGGGAGGGGGAGGCCAAGGATGAGATGGAGGGATGGAGTGGAGAGGTATATGAGACAAGGGGGTGTGAGCTGGGAGCAGGGCAGTGAAATGGCGGGGTACAGAGCGACATGGAGGCGATTTGTTTGTGGCCACCCCTTACGGGATTGAGGCGTCTGGCGATAGATAGATAGATAGATGTGATGCTGATGTTAGGCAGCGTGTAATTTATACCATTTTTTTCATCCCCTTTGTTTTTCTTCTCCAGTAACTTTCCATTTTCTCATCCCAAATTTAATCGTATCATTTATCTCTTAGTTCGCATAGGCCCCTCTCGTCCGATCTTCCTTCAACACACCTTCGTTCAGAGTGTGTGTGTTCTCCTCTAAAAACGTCGATTCTCGCTTAACTCACCCTTTCTATCTCCACGCATTGTATTCTCCTGTGGTCTATCATCATACACGCTGTAACGACCCTCGTTCACTTCATTTGCCAATACCTCGTGCTATTCACCAAACAATGTTCCTCTCTCTCCCCCGATCATTCCATCTTCCTCATAACATTACTCTACACTTCATTTCCTCACCATGTCCTCTCTCATCTCTCCTCAGCATCACAATTTCACTCACATCATCTGTCTCTTATCTCATTAGTGCACACAAACGCCTTGCACTCTTCTATGCTATCTTTCCTCCTCAGTCTGTCCTAATACTTCCAAACAATCTATTTTTCCCCCTTTACTCCACTCTGCCTCACAGTTTATCTTCTACTCTCATCTCACTCAATATTCCCCAATATTCTCTGCTTGTCTTCCCTTCTCATTCCACTTAGTCTTTCCTAATAGGCTACTCTCTCAGGCTACCTTACCCTCTCACCCCACTCAGTCTTTTCTAATACTTTCCCAACCTATCGTTCTCAATTACCCCATTCACTCTTTCCAAATACGCTCTCGTTCTATCTCTTACCTCATTCATTTCCTAATACTCTCTCAATCTATCTTTCCCTCTCACCTCATTCAGTCCTTACTAATACTTCCACATTCTATCTTCCTCTCTCACCCCATTCACTCTCTCCTAATACTCTCTCACTCTGTCTTTCTCTCTCACTCCATTCACTTTTTCCAAATACTCTCTCAATTTATCTTCTCTTACCTCTTTCATTTCCTAGTACTCTCTCAATCTATGTTTCTCACCCCATTCACTCTTTCCAAATACTCTCTCATTCTGTCTTCTCTTACGTCATTCACTCTTTCCAAATACTCTCATTGTATCTTCTCCTTTTACTTCATTCAGACTTTCCTAATACTCCTCAGTCTATCTTTCCCTCTTGCCCCACTCGATCAGCCCTGCTCCTTCACCCCATCCCCTTCCGCTCGAGTTGCGCATTGCCCCTTGGACGCTGCTGCTCAGGCATGCATAGGGTTTTTAATAATGACGCCGTCTAAACATTCGTCATTGATCTAGGAATATGTCAGTTACGGTCTGTACGTGGAGATGATCACTGTAGTATTCAATTATCTCATCCTATAAAGCTGCAAAAGATCACATAAACGAGACGCCTATATTGAATCACAAATTAACCTGGAAGCCTTACTAACTTACAATTCACAGTAAATACCTTTATGGTCACACTGTCTTAAGCGATGTTACTTAATCTGAGAGTCTGAGAGGCAGTTCACGCTAAAAATGATGTTTCCGCACCGTGGTAGTATCTGACAATCTTGTAGAAGCAGTCAATGAACTTCCGTGGGAGCAGGAAGAAGGAATACTGTGTCGTAAAGTCCTCCAACAAGGAAACAGGGGCGGAGGCAGAGACAAAAAACCTTTCCATTTGTACTGGTATACGAGGAGTGATGTGGCGATCCCTTCGCTCAGAGTTTGTGCTACGATCAGTTTCATACCCCCAACTGCACGGGGGACGAATACCTCCTGCGGTTTCCTTTTCGCTTTAGGTCACATTCTCAGGGAAAGCAGGAAAGTGTACTTTAAGTCTCCTCACCCCAAGTTAACTTGTGAAGTCAGGTTTGGATAATGACGAATAATATTAAAAATACTGTATATTCATGACATCAGTTTGAAAATTTTCTTAAAATGACAGCATATTTATGTGTGCACTTACACTGAAGTTATCCACAACAAGTTTCTAGGCATATAAATGATAGCGAAGCCTGGACGCTGTGGTGGCTACTCAGGTACCCTGGGCCACATGCGCTCACTAGCCCAATAAATAACGAAACATTTTACGCTTAAAGCTGACAGACTTTACGAGTGGCAGGACAGTCATTAATATTGTGTTTCCACACGCGCTCGTCATATCAACATTCGTAATTAATGGTGCAAGAGATTACATAAAGGTCAGGTCCATAGGTCAGGATTGAACGAGGTGTCAGCGGCGCTCTGGCTGCCGGTCCATCGCACCTGCACCTGCCCCTGCACCTGCACCTGTCCCTGCCGCTGCTGCGTCAGGCGGTTACAATAACACACCTGGTGCACTGCCACCCATCAACTGCTTAATTTCCCGCTGCCTTATCAACAGTGTCTTACCGATCCTCAGTTAAACCACTCCTCTGTTAAGCTAATCCTCATCCAGCCTTGCCGGTCTCCTACTTCATCAGCTTCTCTAGAGCTGCATTAGTTGAAAGTCTGAAACTCTCAGCTATACGAACCTTCAGTTTTAATCAGTCCAGTACTATGTACGTCCTCAGTTATCTTACTATGATAAACACAATTTATTTAAGCTGGAGGTGATCCTTAGCAGTAAAATGAGTAAGCAACTTTTATCAACTCAGACTAACCATTCCCCACACCAACCTGAGCCTGAGCCTCAGCCTCAACCTGTTACAGTGTTCTCTCGTTTCGCTAGACCCACATCGGCCCTATAGCAACCCTCCGTTTCACTGATCTTCGGCCATCCATCACCTCTATATATAGGAAAACACCAGTTTATCCAGAGATGATGAAGCTTACGTGTTTCATACATAAGCTTACACTTGGGAAAATTCTACTTTCCAAGATCAATATGCGCTAAGATGGCTCTATTATCAATCCCTTCAGTCTAGTGACGTATTTTCCACTTTATTTTTGATACTATCAGGCGATTTAATTCAGTTTAGGCGAGATTTTTCCAACGAGAGAGGTCAGATGTAGCCTTGAGTAGCCCCTTCAACGCAAGCTGTCTCCACCAGGCTGAATATACACGTAGTAATGGCAAGAACAAATAAAAAATACATCACCGGATTGAAGGGGTTAAGGCTACCACTGTTACACTTCGTGGTAAAATTTTTCTCCAGTGAATACTGGAACTCATTATCCGAGCTTGTCCTTGTCCGTATCTGCCACCATCCTCCCCCAGGCGCCGGCAGGTGGGCGTCAGTCTGTAACACTGATATTCCCCGGCCCCCCTGGGGTGCTGCCACCGCTCACCAATCCATCATCCGAAATCAAATTTTAGAATTTTCCTTTTTTACAGTGGCGGCAATAAAGCTGCGGCCGCACGAGGTTAATTGTTACGGCTTTACTTCCCGTCCTGGTCAAAATGTAGAGTGTGTGTGTGCTCATCGGTGTGTAACGCGCCAAACAACTCACACAGTCGGCTTGAGAGTAGTGGCTGGCCTGTAACTTGTCCACCAGTGCAGGTTACAAACTCCATTATACAAAATACCATGAAGAAAGAATAAAATAATCATTATACTGAGAATGTGACTTACTGTGGAGAATGTGATTTACTGTGTTACATGTTCCAGACATCATCTTATCGCAAGCAATACGGTATGAAGCATATGCAGACATATGAAAACAACTCTTAAATCGACAGTTTGTTCATCTCGTTACTTTCACAGACTAAAGCAGAACTAAATGGGAACTACACAGCTAACTGAACTTAGATATATACAATTTCAATAAGAAGTAGTAAGAATACTATGCGCAAAACGCAAACTGCTGAAACAAATTCTTGCATTGTCTTCTTCTGACAAATATTAGTTCAAAGATGAAGCACATATCAAAAAGTTAGTCTATTATCTGATTACTACTAATAAAAAAAAAGTTGATTACTTTCAACCATGAACCTTACTGCCCTCTTCCAATTACTGTTAATCACACAACATTCTTATTTCGTGCACGAACCTCCTATTTCTTTCCTTATTTTCAGTTTACCTGTGTCATAGAACCCTCCAGAACTATCGCCCTCTGCTACATCAGCGTATCCGCCTCCGGTATGCCAGCAGGAACAACAGAGTACAGAGAGAAGCAAGCAGGTACAGCGTTTAGTTATTTGTGTGAGGCTATTTGTGACAGGTTAAGTAATAACAAGTGAATATGTTCCTGTAACAGTAAATCATGGGGATGTACTTATCTCCTCTTTTCGTATTGAATAACAGAACACAATGAGAAGTATTATGAAACACGTTTAAACAACTAATCGCATATTCATAAGAAGGATGAATGTAAAATTCCATTAGTCTACTAGCTACAATCTACAAAGGCAACACATAACCGGTCCAATCTTCCACTGGTCTATAATTAAAGGTATAGTTATTCTTAAAGACTTGCAAGTGAAACAATACATACCTAATACCAAGCGTGTTAAATTGCCAGACAATACCGAATTCCAGTAACATGAAAAAGAAGGGGTGATGTAAAAGAAGAGAGACGAACGAGGAGGGTTTATGAGAGTGAGGTTGGAAAAAGATCAGGTGAGTGGATGTGCAGGACAGCCTATATGACTGAAGGAGTGGCGTTTCGAGAAAGGACAGCAGGAAGGAAATTTCCATGATGTCCTGTTGCAGAGGTTCCTCAAGTTCGATGTGATGGCAGGCACCGATATCGCTCAAAATGGCGAATGAGCCGATGCAGCCGAGAGCAAAAAATGGAAAACTGATTTTGCTAATGCTATTAAAACAGGAGGTGACATGTGTTCTCGCATCCATCCCAGCACTGAGCCTCATCCACACCCACCCAAACACCCTGTTCCTCACATTTCCTGCCTTCCCTCTCATATCTCAATACACTGCCTCTCCCACACCAACCACAACACTCTCTGCCCTCCAACGCCCATCTCAACACACTGCCTCTCCAACAACCACCAGAGCACACCCTGCCTTCCCTCAAATATCTCAACACACTGCCTCTCCCACACTCACCACAACACACCCTGCCTTTCCTCACACATCTCAGCACAATGTCTCTCCCAAACCTCCCACATACATACAATGTTTCATCCGCTCTTTCTATCAGTATCATCTTCTCATTACCCAGAAACAACTCACGTCAACAGTACTGTACACCATCCCATCCTTGCACTAACATCCACATCCCTGCCATGACTCCTTTGTTTAAATTCCAGGTACAGACTTTTCCCCTAAAATACCCTTTCAATCTTGACACAACTCTTTCTCTACCATATTTCTTCCCCTCCACAACTGCCCACCATTACACCAGCCTTACCATACCTACAGTTACTCTCACACTCCAATCTTAACCGTATATCACTCCTACCTCCGCAACACTCCCTCAACAATAAGTATTCTACCTTAAATATATTCCACACCTACAACAGCCAAACCATTACTCTTTCCTTCCTCAGCAACAGCTTTCCTATCCTAACAATCTTCCATCCCAATCCTTGCATCCTTTCACAAGTCTTCATACACAGTAAGTCTCCTACCCTTACAACACGGCACCCCTACAATTTTATTCTTACCTTTACAGTAGCCCTCATCTACAATATCGTTACAATTTTCCATCCCTAAAATCTCCTTCCCTTAAAATATTTCACCCCTACAACAGCCCTTCCCTCCCTACAGTCGTCCTTCCCTCTCTGCAGCAGTCCCCCGCTCCTCCTCTCCCCGCCCCTCCCCTCCCCCGTGCAGCTGTGCCCCTCGCAGTGAGCATGAAGCAAGTGCAACTCTGGGGTGAAATATAGTGCATAATTAAGGGATAAAATGTGGCTTGGGTGTTATTATTACGATCGCTAATGACACGGTGGTCCGTAATGGCAGGGGGGAAGGGGGAGGAGGAGGGGGAGAGAGGGGAGGAAGAGGTCGAGACGGAGGGAGGGGACAGGGTGGAAGGGATGCGGAGAGGTGGAGGGGAGGTGAAAGGGGTGAAGGGAGATGGAGTATCAGGAACAGGATGGAATATCAAATGGAGTATCGGTGTGATTTTGGTAGAGGCTGGGATTTAAGGTAGAGGTGAGGGAGCCGGGGTATTTGTTTGAATGTGGGGGAGCAGAGGAGGTGTTGGAGTTAGTGTGAGGGAGCCGGGGTGCTGAACAGAGTGCTGGGGAGCCGGGATGTTGGAGTTAGTGTGAGGGAGCCGTGGTATTGCAAAGCCGCGATGTTGGAGTGTGTGTGTTTGAAAGCCGGGGTGTTGGACTGAGTGTTGGAAAGCCGGGGTGTTGGACTGAGTGTGGGAAAGCCGGGGTGTTGGACTGAGTGTGGGAAAGCCGAGGTGTTGGACTGAGTGTGGGAAAGCCGGGGTGTAAGACGGAATATACGGGAGAAGAGCTAGAGTACTACAAAGAACTAGGGTTCAGGTGAATTGGTGAATAAGCTGACAACTATTATCCCCGAGTGTTACTGTAAGCCTGGGACTGTTAATGCATGGGTGGGAGTGAATGAGGAAGACGCTGAAGGACTACCGCAGTGACGTTTTTTATAGAGGACACACAGCGGTGAGAAAACTTCATAAAACAAGTTACAATTGACCAAGAAACAACTGGACTCACACACCCATCACGCCACCATTACTGCCACATCGTCACAGCGACTACCATCAGTTCCATAAATACTACCATCATCATTACCATAATCGTAATCTTGATCACTCTCACCTCATATTCATCACCACCACGACCTTCACCGCCAGCTAAACTCACCGCGCATCACCACCAACCCCGGCAAAAACACGACTCACAAGATTCAACACCAATGCCCACCACCACCAGCATCACCAAACCCATATACCTAATAACCAGTATATATTCATCACATCACATCGCCATCATACTCTCATCATATCATCAATGTCATCACTTCAACAATACCGTATTACCAGTAGCAAAGCATAAACATCGTATCACCAAAATCATCGGATAATTATCACTGCATCAACAAATCACCACATAATTGCATCATCATCATCACATGAGCATCATCAAATTACTCACCACCACATCAACACCATCATCACATCACCCAAATAAACACATGAACATCATAACATCACCCTCATCATCATCATATCAACAGCAGCATCACATCATCATCATAAATATCACCATCATCATCATATCAACATCATATCACCAACATCGTTATATCAACATCATGACCACCAACATCACATCAAAATCATCACCATTACCAAAACACCAACATCACAGCGCATCATCACTAACATTACCACATCATCATCGTCGCATCATCTACTACACAGCACATCAACATCACATTACCGTCGTCATCATCATTACATCAACATTTTCAAATCATCATCTCAACTCAGCTACATCACTACATCATAAACATTACATACCATCATCAACATATCACCACCCTTATTAGCATCAGATCACCATCACATCAATTTCATATCGACAATCATCATACCCTCATCATCACATCAGTACAATCATCAATACATCATCATCACATCACCAACATCACATCGCATCAACATTACCGACATCACATCATCACATTACACGCAAATCATCGCATCACCATTATCACATCATCCACACGTCACCTATACAAGCACATTATTATATATTATTTCGCCTCAGTATCACCACCAGAATCACATCACCATCATAATCATTCTGTCACCACCCACAGCATCATATCACCACCAGCATCACATCCACTGCTGGGACCTCCGATAACAAGAGTCAGAATCACCAGCACGGGAAATAATAGCACCAGTCATCACCCACCACAGCACGGTCACCACAGCCACCACAGCACAGTCACCACAGCCACCACAGCACAGTCACCAAAGCCACCACAGAACATTCATCACAGCCACCACAGCGGTCACCACATCCACCATAGCACAGTCACCACAGCAATCACCACAACACAGTCACCACAGCCACCACAGGATCGCCCCACCACCACCACTAAGAACAACATCAGCATCCGCACTGACATTACACACTGCCACCAACAGCAACAAAAAGAGCATCACCAACAGCCTCAAAACTCAACTATCACCCTGAACAACACCAACAGCGCCACCACAGCCACCACACGACAACAGCTACCTGCCTCACCAAAACCACCACGCAACAACAACAACAACAACAACAACAAGAGGCCGAGCAGTGGCACCATCAAAGTTAGCATCATCCCGCACCAGCTGCACAACAAGCACCATCACCACCACAACGACACTGCCATCACGCCAAATTTTCCACCAAAACAACGCACTTAGGCTACTACAACTTCACCACCCAAGCAGCACCGCGGCCGCTGCAAAAATCACCATCGAAAACAACATATCGGGCGGGCTGTTGGTACACACACTGCCACCTCCGCTGCTGTCACGGTCGCCGTCAGGGAAACACTCTTTATCTGCAGCATTAACATCACCACGCTGCCTGCGTATCTTAACACCATACCACCATTCTCATATATCATTATTACCACAAAATTTCTGTCACCATCACAAGCATCATCAGCCCAGCACCATCAAACGAACGAGGGGGAGGCGGTGGCTGAATCTGTAGAGAGGTGGCCTGCAGTCCTAATGGACCCAGGTTCGAATCCCCGCTGGGGCGGGGAAA
The DNA here is from genome assembly GCA_018397915.1 of Birgus latro. NCBI lineage: Eukaryota > Metazoa > Arthropoda > Malacostraca > Decapoda > Coenobitidae > Birgus > Birgus latro. Next base: position 1,314 of record JAGKTI010011537.1, on the reverse strand, counting down.
AGTTTAAGGATTTGAATTTCATAAAAGCAGACTTTACTAATCTACCAAAAGACCCGCCGACATGTCGTAGAAGTACCCCAGCTAATACCAATACACCAGTCCAGTACGAAACAGCCCTAGCATTGTATTCAATATGGACGGTGGGTGTTAGCGCCGAAGTGATGACATGTGGAGGTGCGTGGTATGCAGGAGGACTACAGGGGCTTGGGAACAGACTGTGAAGCCTGTGATCAGAGTAGGGCACATAAATAAAGACAAGAACACCACCACCACGGCATCGTTCACCACACCACACCATATCATCACTCACGTACATCACACAATTATTACCTCAAGTCATCAACAATCCTCCGCCTTCACGACAACATCACACCACAATGACCACACTAGCATCACACCACCTCCATACCAAACCCGAGCACCCGATCACTACTTAATTCCTTACGAACACAACACTATTCCCATCATCGTGCAACCACCAAGGCAACTCATCACACTTTTCATCATTACACCAGTACTACCACAAGGTCGTTACAGCACTGTCACTACACTATTACACCCATCCACATCAAAACACGAATACCGCCATTACCACTACACTCACACACCCTCATCTAACCAATACCACCTTTGTCACAACTCACATCACCACCACCTCATGTAACCAGCACCATCAGTCACTCAAATATCAAACTGTCTACACCCCACGCAGCATCAAAGACATCTAGCCAACCAGCAAACGATACCACCACCACCACCGCCACCACCACCACAATAACAACTAGAAAGCACTCACAGAGCGCATACCTCCGCCAATGCCATTCCCATTGAAAACGATCCGCATCCGTGGAGATATTGTGGGATACATAGGACTCGGATCCGCCCCCAAATTTAATCAATTGTTCCTTGACCCATGGTCTACTCTTCCACAAAATTTTATTGAAATTTATTGAGAACTTTTGGAAATATTACACTCATGGTCCGGATTCGGATTCCGATCCGCATCCGGATCAGCCCCAAAATTTGATCAATTCTTTCTTGGCCCATGGCCAACCTGTCCACCAAATTTCATTGAAATTCATTGAGAACTTTTGGAAAATTTGTCTGAACAAACAGAAACAGACAAACATGGGTTAATACATAACCTTAAACTTCGATGGCGGAGGTAACAACAACAAGTCAATAAATCAATACTGCACTAAATTTCGAACAGTACCTAATCCCATCATCCTTACCATCGAGACACGAACACCACTAAAATATCCCTGCCAACTCTGCCATAACACCTATACCAGTGCGATACCACACGACCCC
>JAGKTI010011536.1:0-26228 GCA_018397915.1 Birgus latro | reverse complement strand
CAAAATGAGGATAGTCCATTGAAAACCTACTGTTTCCGATCGGTGCTCTTTGGCTCTTGTGCTAGTCCTTTCCTACTTTGCAACACATTGAAGCATCATTTTGAAAGGGCCAAATGCCCAGAAATAGGGCAGGCTTTTTACATGGATAATTTGCAAGGTGTTGCTGATACAGAGACGGAAGTATTGAAGGCTTATGAAGTAGCCAATTCCGAATGTGGGAAGGCAAATTTGCCGCTACAGAGCTGGAATACAAATTCATCGCTTTTGAGGATTAAAATACAAGAGGGCTATCCAAATACTGACATTCCCGAAACTCAAAATGTGTTGAGTCTTAACTGGGATGCAAAGGCTGATGAAATAAGTTTATAGCCGATTAAGTTCTCTGATGTCACTCTCACCAAGAGGTCCCTGTTAAGTCAGGTCTCCACGTTATTTGACCCATTAGGATTAGTCAGTCCTATAGTTATTAGGGGAAAATGTTTAGTGCAAGAGGCTTGGCGAGAAAAGTTAGACTGGGACACAGAATTAGGTGAAACGTATGCTGAACAGTGGGAACAGATTCAGAAGGAATTTGAAAAAACATCAAGCATAAGTATTCCCAGGATGATAAACAGTAACGAGAAGTCACATTCACACATTTTTTGTGATGCTTCTCAGAAGGCATATGGAGCAGTAGCTTATTGTGTAACAGGACGTGACAGTGAAATTATTATGTCCAAAGCCAGAGTTGCACCAATTAAGGGAAGAACCCTACCTCAAATGGAATTGGCTTCCATAGTGATAGGAACTAAATTGACTAAGTATCTAACCATTACTCTGGATACTCAGTTTGAGGATATTTATATATGGACTGACAGTGAAATTTGTCTTTACTGGATAGGAAAGGATGACAGTAAAATTCCTTTCGTCCGTAATAGAGTGAAGACTATAAAAGAAATGTCTTCCAAATTTAAGTTTATGCATGTATCCTCTAAACAAAATCCAGCTGATTTACTTTCAAGAGGTTCCACAGTAAAGAAATTGATCAAGGATGACTTGTGGTTTAAAGGTCCTAAATGGTTACTCACTAAGGATTGGCCTGAGCAAAAACTGTATAGTATTGCTGAGGTTAGTGTTGTAAACTTGGATCCAGTGGTACCTGAGCCAGAAATAATTGACATTAGCAGATTCTCATCTATAAAACAACTCATTAACACCACTAGGTTAGTTGTAAAATTTTTGAATAAGAAAGTGGGGTTTAAGAAGTTTGATCCCATGGAATATTGGTTGAGAAGGATACAAAGGAAGTATTATGGAGAGATTTTTAACCTTTTATGTCAAGGCACTGATAATAAGAACAAATTGATCCGAGATTTAGGATTGTTCTTAGACGGAAAGGGCCTGATTAGATGCCGTGGCCGAATAATAAAGGCTGATTTGCCTCTCCAAACTAGACATCCTATACTGCTACCCTAGAAAGATTATTTTGTAGAGTTAATTGTAAAGGAAGCCCATGACTTGACTCTTCATGGAGGTGTGCCGCAGACCTTGGCCCGAATCCGTGAAAGGTATTGGATCCCTAAGGGTAGATCGGTTGTAAAGAAATATCTCAAAGGCTGTATAATATGCAGGAGGTATGAGCAAAGGCCATATGACTACCCAGGACCACCTGCTTTACCAGAGGATAGGGTAAATGTTAGTAGGCCCTTCAAGGTAACTGGAGTTGATTACACAGGGGCTATAACTGTTACGGGTGAGGGAACTCCCCATAAGGTGTATATATGTTTGTTTACTGGCAGAAGATCTCAGTTCAGAGCCATTCCTGAATGTATTTAGAAGATTTGCTGCTAGAAGGTCTTGTCCTACCAGATTAATAAGCGACAACGAAACTAATTTCGTTGGAACAGCGCCTTTACTTTTGAACATAATGAATGACCCAAAGGTTAAGACAGCACTGGGAATCCAAAATTGTATCTGGCAGTTCATTGCTCCGATAGCACCATGGCAAAATGGATTTACAGAAATAATGATTGGAATAGTAAAGAACTGCCTAAGGAAAACTCTACACAGAACTAAGTTCACCAGAGAGGAACTGAGAACGGTGATAACTGAAATTGAGGCTAGAATTGATGATAGACCGTTAACCTATTTAGATGATACTAGCATTGGAATTGAAGCATTGACACCTGCTCATATGTTGCATGGCAGGAAACTTCATCCAATACCTTGTGTGGATATCCAGGAGGAAATAAATGATCCTACAATTGGAACTAATGAACTAGGACAACATCTGTGCGAGGGATACCAACGTCTTAAAAGGGTATTGGACATCTGGAATAGACATTGGAGTGAAGACTATCTCTTGAGCCTAAGAGAAAGATATTATGGGGCTCAGGCTGCCAGTAACAACTCAGTTATAAACATAGGAGATGTGGTCTTAGTGAAAACCGAGCAACCAAGATCCCAGTGGCCATTAGCTAAGGTGATTTCCACACATCCAGACTCAGAGGGGGTGCTAAGACTTGTAAAAATTAAATGTAGGGGACATCTCAGTATGAAAACGATAGATAAACTGGTGCCCCTAGAGTTAACGGCTCCCCTGGAAACAGAGGATGGTGGAGAACAATTGGGTCAAGATGTGTGACCTAGAAGGGTCGCAGCACAGGGCTCTAGAGATCTGTGGAGAGAGCTTCGGGCAAAGGGACATATTACATGATACAGAGTATCATTTTTCGCCCGGCCCCAAAACTGTGGGAAATATTTTCCCCCCGAGCGGTTGTGCTCTTTACTTTTAGTTGTCGATCGTTAAAGGGCAGAGGAAAACGTACTTGAGAGGTTTAAAAACCCAGAGATTACATTCTGTTTATTCTTATTATTAATAAATTAAATGCTACTGCGTTTAACATGGTAGACAACTATGTACGTACATGTAAAAACTAGAGAATTTTCCATTGACCTAAACTGCGCCTGCGTGGATGACGTGGTAAGGATGAAAAGCCCACGATGAAACGGGAGGCCAGTTTTAATATATATATACAGTATATCTATCTGTAGAAAAAGGGAATATTTTGTTTAGTTTAATTAAAACTAAGATTAGATTAAGTTAGATTCACCTTGTATATTTTACGGAGTAAATTAGCTGTATTTGACTTGTAATTAAACAATAGTTGGCAACTCTTCTATCCTATGAGGAACAAGAAGCTCGCCATGTTGACACTCCCTGAGCAGATTTCACTCCGTCAGCAGCTACATTAAGCTCCCTGTATATACACCCCAAGGAAGCCTGTTTGCCCAGGAAAGACCGAAACAGCACGCCCGTCGTCATCTCGTTGTTCGACTCAATATATAGCTAAGTGACCTTATTGATTTGGCCAAATCTTAGGGAACTAGCTAGTATATGAGAGGTGATTGTAGGTGAGTTAGGGGATTTAATTGCCTAATTACTCACGAGACTTATGCAAATTCACCTTTGTTCAATTTAGATAACTATACCCAGTGAGGAGTATCTATGACGTAGTTTTTTCTCACAAATGGATATGTACATTTATGTATGTGTGCATAAGCCTCTCTCTGCATACATATATACGAATTTGTGTGTCAATGAATCCCTTTGCTCATTCTCAAACTTGTAATGATCATTACTGCAACAACTTTTCACCATGTATGTGTCATTGTATCTCTTTATTCATTGTTGTGCTTGTAATAACAATTACTTTTATACATTTTATGCCATATATGTGTCACTGTAACCCTCTGTTATCACGCACTCTTCCCTGCTTGGCCTTCAGCGACAATGTTCCTGAAAGTGTTGGGGCTTGCCTTTTCTCACAGTTTCTCAGTTTCTCACTGTTGACCTTCTGGAAGAGGCCTGCTTAGGTCTGTGTATCCAGCTCTGAACTGTCAGCTAAATATGCGATGTCTGTCTATATGATTTTCTCTAATTGCATTTTAGCTTTATATAGTCATAGGCTTACATCAGATCCCGATCTTTCCAAGCTTTATTTATATTAAAAATGTAGAACTGATTTTGATTCCGCTACATACTGGGGTAGTATATTCCATTTATTAATAACTCAGTTACAAAATGAGTTTTTGCTCTTTTCCAATCTGATTCTTCTTCTGTAAATTTCCTTATGATGTCCTCTTGTGGTCTGGTCTCCTCTCAGTTTAAAAGTGTCCTGGCACACTTCTGGGTCATAAACTCCACACAAAATCTTATATGGTTCAGTCATATCACCTCTTGCTCTCCTGCATGCCAATGTGGGTAATCCTAGCTTCTTCGATCTCTCTCTCCATAGCTCAGAGTTTTCAGGGAAGAAACTAATTTAGTTGGTCTTCTCAGTAAATTTTCAACTGCCTCTACATCCTTTATTAACTATGGACACCATACCTGATTGGCATATTTTATGTGAGGGCTTACTAGAATCACATACAGTGGGTTAAAAATTTTCTCATCCAGGGATACAATCTGATCAGCCTTATTTATATTATCTGCCAAAAGGTCTGTAAATTTTAGCTGATTATAGATCATAATCCCAATATCCTTCTCAGAGTTCACTTCTAGCATTTTTTTCAGCCATACTGTATCCTTTGTTCTCAGTCTCTGACAGTCCAATTCTCAAGTGATGAATTTCTTAGGGTGAAACATAAGTAGTCACTTTTCCGACCATCTCTTAATGGCACATAATTCCTCTTGCAACTTTATAATGTCTGTCTGGTTCCCAATCTGCCTTTAAACTTTTGTATCGTCTGCATATAAGTATAACTCACTACCGTTCTCAGTTACCTCCGGAAGGTCATTAATATTCAGGTCAAACAGCAATGATTCTAGAACTGACCCCTGGGGAACTCCGTTCTTAACATCATGCTTCTCAGATTTATGACTGTCCACAATGACACATTGTTGTCTTCTTTTCAAAAAGGCCTCAATCCAGTTCAAACATTTTCTTCCAACGTTATAATTTCTTATTTTTTCCAGCAATGTTCTGCTTGGCACTTTATCGAAGGCCTTCATAAAATCACAATATGCCGCATCCATTGCATCACCTTTTAGTATCTGAATCCACTGGTCCCTCACTTTCATAAGCTGAAGAGTTATTGACCTTCCTGGCAAAAAAAATGAACTGCATTGTACTAAAAAATTTGTCTTCATTTGGCTCCATTATCTTGCAGACACACTTGTCAAACTCACTGGTCGGTAGTTCCCAGGGACGCAGCGATCCCTCTTTTTGAAGATAGCTGTTACATATGCGATTTTCCAATCTTGTGGTAACTGGCTGTTATTGTTCGAATGCTATCTCTCCTCTCCTTTCACTGATCCACCTGGTGAACAAGCCTACATCTTTTCTATCCATAATGACCTAGAGCAGCTTGTACAGCACCCTTATCTCTGACCGCCTTGGAGAAAGTTCCAACATACTTGACCTTTTCCTAACAACTAATCCTTCTGCTTACACTGTTAATCTTTTCTCTCCGTTGGGCTCCTCCGATCGTAACCTTATTACCTTAACCTGTCCTATCGCTCTGGTACGGCCTGTGGACCCTCCAAAGAACGTCGCCTGTGGCACTTTGGAGCTGCAGACTGGAAGGCCCTCAGGCAGTACTTCTTTGATTTTCCTTGGAATGATTATTGCTTCCATGTTCGGGAGCCATCTGAGTGTGCCTCGCGCATTACGGAGGTTATTCTCTCGGGCATGCAAGCATACATTCCTTTCTCATATCCTCTGACTAATGCAAGAAAGCCTTGGTTTAATCATGCTTGTTCTAATGTTGTCCGCAACAAGGAGAGGGCCTATAAAAGGTACCGGAGCCAACCCACCCCTGAATCACATCTTTTTTATATTTCTGCCCGGAATCGTGCTAAGTCTGTTCTTCGCTCTGCTAAAAATAATTTCATCCGTGCTAAATGTTCTCAACTCTCCAACTCGAATTCTTCTCGCTCCTTCTGGCACCTTGCCAAAAACCTTTCTAACAACTTTACCTCATCATCCTTTCCTCCTCTTTTCTACTCCGATGGCTCTGTAGCTATTTCTTCTACTGATAAAGCAGATCTCTTTGCTCAGACTTTCTCCTCCAATTCCACCTTAGACGGTTCCGGTGCTGTTCCTCCTCACTTCCCCCCTCTGACTTCCTCTTGACTGACATTAAAATTTCTTCAGCTGATGTATTTTCTGCCATCACTGGCCTCAATACTAACAAGGCATATGGGCTTGATGGAGTCCCTCCTGTTGTCCTCAAGAACTGTGCTTCTGTGCTTACACCCTGCCTAGGTAAACTCTTTCGCCTTTGTCTCTTAACTTGTACCTTTCCTTCTTGCTGGAAGTTTCCTCTCATTCAGCCAGTCCCAAGGAAGGGTGACCGTTCCCAACCCTCTAACTATCGTCCAATTGCTTTAACATCCTATATCTCAAAAGTTTTCGAGTCAATTCTTAACAGAAAAATCTTAAAGCATCTTTCCTGTCACAACCTTCTTTCTGATCGTCAGTATGGGTTCCGTCAGGGACGCTCCACTGGCGATCTTCTCACCTACGTTTCAGACTCCTGGTCATCCTCCTTTCGGGATTTTGGCGAAAGCTTTGCCATTGCACTTGACATCTCAAAGGCTTACGATCGAGTCTGGCATAAATATTTAATTTCCAAAAAGCCCTCCTACCGTTTCTGTCCTTCTATTTGTGCCTTCATTTCTAGCTTCCTTTCTGGTCGTTCTACAGCCGCTGTTGAAGACGGCCATCGTTCTTCTCCTAGACCTATCAGCAGTAGTGTTCCTCAGGGCTCTGTCCTATCACCAACTCTCTTCCTTTTATTCATTAATGACCTTCTAAGCTGTACATCTAACCCTATCCACTCATATGCTGATGATTCCACCCTTCACCTTTCCATTCGGTTTCCGCAACGTCCATCTCAGCAGTTACTTCAACAAAAAGGGATGAGGCTATGGCACACCTAATGTCTGACTTGGCTCGTATCTCTGATTGGGGTAAAAATAATCTTGTTATTTTTAATGCATCAAAAACTCAGTTATTACACTTATAAACCCGACAAAATCTTCCTCAGGCTTACCCACTAATGTTTAATAATGTCCAGCTCAGTCCTGCATCATCCTTGAATATGCTTGGGGTTTCATTCTCTCGGGATTTGTCTTGGAAAGAACATATTACATCTCTTGTGAAATCTGCTTCCAAGAGAATAAGTGTGCTAAGCCGATTCCGAACTTTCTTTACCCCTGCACAGTTGTTGACCTTGTACACGGGTTTCATTCGCCCATGTATGGAGTACAACTCTCATGTGTGTGGAGGCTCCCAACAAGCAGCTCTTCTCAATAGGGTGGAGTCAAAAGCTTTTCGTCTCATTAACTCTCCTCCTCTTACTGATTCCCTTCAACCTTTGTCTCTTCGCCGCACTGTTGCTTCTTTATCTCTCTTCTATCACTACTTCAACGGTCACTGTTCCTCTGAACTGTCTGCTTGCATCCCTCCACCTCTACGACGGGCACGTAGTACCCGTCTAGCAACAAACTCTCATCCCTTTTCTGTCCAGCTCTCTAATGCAAGAGTTAACCGTTACTCCCAGTTCTTCATTTATGCAACTGGTCAACTCTGCAACTGTCTTCCTCTGTCTGTATTTCCTACTTCCTATGATCTCCAGTCTTTCAAACGCAGTATGTCCAGGCATCTCGAAATGAAGAGAACTTGAATTTGGCTCTTTTGTATTGTTTTTTGCTTTTCATTGGAAGGAACAGTATGCGGGCCCGTGGCCTTTGGTTCCTTCTTCCTTGTATAAAAAAAAAATCTATCTATCTGTTGTCAGACGCCTTAATGCCGTAAGGAGTGACCACAAACAAATCGCCTCCATGTCGCCCTGTCCCCCGCAGTTTCACTGCCCTGCTCTCATATCACAACCCCCTCTCTCATATACTCGTACATCTCCATTCCATCCCTCCATCTCATCCTTGGCCTCTCCTCCCCCCTCCACCTCACTCACATACACTCTCCTCGTCAGTCTCTAGCTCTCCATCCTCTCCACACGGTTAAACCGCCTCAGTGTGTTTCTCCTAACACTTTCTATCACATCCACATCCACACCACAACGTTCCTACATTTCCTCATTTGTCAGCCAGTCTCTCCATGTGACTCCACATGCTCCTCTTAAAATAACTCATTTCCACTGCTCTCACTCTTGACTTGTGTCCCTCCAACAAGGTCAGAGCTTCACTTCCATACGTTAGAGTTGATATCACAGTACTGTCATGCATTAACTTTTTCCCTTCCATGCTCACTTCCCTGTTTCTTATCACTGCTTTCAAGGAACCAGCAACCTTTCTTCCTTGCTGTACCCTTTCAAGCACTTCACCCTCTAAACTTCCATCCTTAATCATTACCCTACCCAAGTACTTGGGTACTTAAAGACACTCACATTTTCCAACCTCACTGTACATTCACTGACTTCATTTCTCTCGAAGACCATAACTTTACACTTCCCTACATTCACCTTTAGATTCTGTTTCTTACACACACTCCCAAACTCATTCACCAAGCTATGCAACTCCAGTTCGCCTTCAATTAACAACACAGTATCATCTGCAAACAACAGTACAGAGGAGTTCCAAACACTGCCCCCTCTCATTAGGACCGCTCCAACATCCACTGCCCTACCTTGTATCTCTTTTACCTTGTATCTTTTTTATAACCCCATCCATATACAGACTGAACAAGAGACATGAGACATCCCTGTTTCAATCCAACTTTCAAATGGAAAAAATCACTCAGGTCACTATCCACACACACTGCAGCCTTAGCACCCTCTTACATAATCTTCACGGCATTCAGCAACTTCCCATTTCTTCCACATATTCTTAATATTTTCCTCAATCTTTGTCTATGCACCCTGTCATATGCTTTCTCCAAATCCATGATGGCCACATACAACTTCTTTTCCTTCTCTAGAAACTTTTCCACTAAAGTTCCTAAGAATGAATATTTAATATACACAACCACTTCCCTTCCTAAACCTTCCTTCCTTCTCCAACTACTTCCTCTGTTATTTCCCTAACTCTGTCAATAAGTATCCTTCCATATACTTTTCCTATTACATTAAGAAGACAAATGCCCCTATGGTTACCACACACTTCTTTTTCCCCTTTTCCTTTGTACAGGGAAATAATTATACCTGACATCCAATCCTCCGGGACTCTACCTTCCTCCCAGGCCAACCTGCACATCCATTTCACTACTATCTCTCCCCCATACATTTCACCACATACTCCATCAGTTCCTGGGGCTTTCCCCACTTTATTTTCCTTCATTGCTTCCACAACTTCCATCCTACTGATTTCTGCCTCTCTTCTGACATCCCTCCATCTCCCAGCCATTCCCCAGCCACTTATACTCGCATTACTTTCATCCTCTACGTTCTACAATTCCTTATAATGTTTTCCATCTGTCCATTTATTCTCCCTTCTCCACCAGTAATCTACCATTTTTATCTTTCTCTCCCCAACTAACATTTTTGACACCCTGTCTAACCCTCTTTACCTCTTTCCAGAACATTTTCTTACATTGCCTCCACTTTACACTCAAATTCCTTCCAAATTCCTCATCCACTCTCTTCTTACTCTCTCTTACTAATATTTTCACTTCTCTCTTCCCCTCTCAAATTCTTGCACACCTCTGTTTCTCATCCACTCACAATATGCTTTCTTCTTTTGTGTCACAGCCTGTCTCACCTCATCATTCAACCATGGTGTTCCTTACACCCCCTTTCGTCTTCAGTTCATTTCACACACCACCTCACATGCTGCACAGATCTCTTCTTTGAATATCTTGCACACACCTTCCACGTACCCCATCTACTCCAATCCACATTTACTCAATCGCTTCTCCACTTCTTTCTTATATTCTGCCTTTTTTTCCATCCTTCTGTAACCTTTCCACCTTCCTCGTATGAACTATTTCCTCCTCTCCTTCCCTTCTTCTATTCCTCCATTTCATTTGAACATTGATTCTCACCACCACCAAGTGGTGGTCAAAAAGTCCAATCTCCCAACCTCTATATGCGCTTACATCCATCACACACCTTCTTATCCTATCATCCACACACACATAATCAATCATTCCCTTCCGTTCATTCAGTTCACCACCCACTCTTCACATCACTCCCCATGTATACCTATGGATCATCTTGTGCTTAAAGAGGGTATTGGCTATCACCAACCCCCTCCCGGCACAATAGTCCACTAGAGCACTGCCATTCTCATCCATCTCTGCAGGCACACCCCATTCACCAACTACTCCATCCACCATCACATTCCCTACTTTTCCATCCATATCGCCAATCAAAAACACTTTTTCACTCCTTTCAAACTTTTCCATGCACGTTTCCACATTTGTCCAGAACTCTTCTTTCACTCTTCTTGCATCTTGCGTTGGCGCATTCGCACACACAGTTGCCCACATTAATTTGTAGTCCAACTTCAAACTTACCCACACAGTCCTTGAGTCAGCTTATCCATACTCACTTATATTCTCTTTCCATCTCTTTCCATCGAGACTGATGTGGGTGAAAGCGAAATTTGAACGTGAGTTGTGGGTACTTGTGAGTGCATATGGGCCTGGTAGTGAAAGGGGTGAAGAAGAGAAGGAGTCTTTCTGGAATGATGTTGATGAGTGTTTGCAGAGCTTTGGAGCAAATGTGAATGTTGTAATAATGGGGGATCTGAATGCTAGAGTGGGAAATGTAGCAGTTGAAAGTGTAGTTTTTTTTTTTTATGCAAGGAAGAAGGAACCAAAGGCCAGGGCCCACATACTGTTCCTTCCAAGAAAAAGTAAAAACAATACAAAAGAGAGCCAAATTCAAGATCCATTCATTTCGAGATGCCTGGACACACTGCGTTTGAAAGATTGGAGATCATAGGAAGCAGGGAATACAGACAGAGGGAGACAGTTCCAGAGTTGACCAGTTGCATAAATGAAGGACTGGAAGTAACGGTTAACTCTTGCATTAGAGAGTTGGACAGAATAGGGATGAGAGTTTGTTGCTAGACGGGTACTACGTGCCCATCGTAGAGGTGGAGGGATGCAAGCAGACAGTTCAGAGGAACAGTGACCATTGAAGTAGCGATAGAAGAGAGATAAAGAAGCAACAGTGCGGCGAAGAGACAAAGGTTGAAGGGAATCAGTAAGAGGAGGAGAGTTAATGAGACGAAAAGCCTTTGACTCCACCCTATTGAGAAGAGCTGCATGTGGGGAGCCTCCCCACACATGAGAGTTGTACTCCACACACGGGCGAATAAAACCCGTGTACAAGGTCAACATCTGTGCAGGGGTAAAGAAAGTTCGGAGTCGGCCCAGCACACCCAATCTCTTGGAAGCAGATTTCACAAGAGATGTAATATGTTCTTTCCAAGACAAATCCCGAGAGAATGAAACCCCTAGCATGTTCAAGGATGATGCAGGACTGAGCTGGACATTATTAAACATTAGTGGGTAATCCTGAGGAAGATTTTGTCGGGTTGATAAGTGTAAGAACTGAGTTTTTGATGCATTAAAAATAACAAGATTATTTTTACCCCAATCAGAGATATGAGCCAAGTCAGACATTAGGTGTGCCATAGCCTCATCCCTTGTTTGCTGAAGTAACTGCTGAGATGGNGACCAGGAGTCTGAAAGGTAGGTGAGAAGATCGCCAGTGGAGCGTCCCTGACGGAACCCATACTGACGATCAGAAAGAAGGTTGTGACAGGAAAGATGCTTTAAAATTTTTCTGTTAAGAACTGATTCGAAAACTTTTGATACACAGGATGTTAAAGCAATTGGACGATAGTTAGAGGGTTGGGAATGGTCACCCTTCTTTGGGACTGGCTGAATGAGAGCAAACTTCCAGCAAGAAGGAAAGGTACAAGTTGAGAGACAAAGGCGAAAGAGTTTACCTAGGCAGGGTGTAAGCACAGAAGCACAGTTTTTGAGGACAACAGGAGGGACTCCATCAGGCCCATATGCCTTGTTAATATTGAGGCCAGTGATGGCAGAAAATACATCAGCTGAAGAAATTTTAATGCCAGTCATGAGGAAGTCTGAGGGGGGAAGTGATGGAGGAACAGCACCGGAATCGTCTAAGGTAGAATTGGAGGAGAAAGTCTGAGCAAAGAGATCTGCTTTATCAGTAGAAGAAATAGCTACAGAGCCATCAGAGTAGAAAAGAGGAGGGAAGGATGATGAGGTAAAGTTGTTAGAAAGGTTTTTGGCAAGGTGCCAAAAGGAGCGAGAAGAATTCGAGTTGGAGAGTTGGGAACATTTAGCACGGATGAAATTATTTTTAGCAGAGCGAAGAACAGACTTAGCACGATTCCGGGCAGAAATATAAAAAAGATGTGATTCAGGGGTGGGTTGGCTCCGGTACCTTTTAAAGGCCCTCTCTCTGTTGCGGACAGCATTAGAACAAGCGTGATTAAACCAAGGCTTTCTTGCATTAGTCAGAGGATATGAAAAAGGAATGTATGCTTCCATGCCCGAGAGAATAACCTCCGTAATGCGCAAGGCACACTCAGACGGCTCTCGGTCATGAAAGCAATAATCATTCCAAGGAAAATCAAAGAAGTACTGCCTGAGGGCCTCCCAATCTGCAGCTCCAAAGTGCCACAGGCGACGTTTCTTTGGAGGGTCCACAGGCCGTACTGGAGCAATAGGACAGGTTAAGGTAATAAGGTTATGATCGGAGGAGCCCAACGGAGAGAAAAGATTAACAGTATAAGCAGAAGGATTAGTTGTTAGGAAAAGGTCAAGTATGTTGGAACTCTCTCCAAAGCGGTCAGGGATACGGGTAGGGTGCTGTACAAGCTGCTCTAGGTCATTAAGGATAGAAAAGATGTAGGCTTGTTCACCAGGTGGATCAGTGAAAGGAGAGGAGAGCCAAAGGTGGTGGTGAACATTGAAATCTCCTAAAATGGAGATTTCAGAGAAAGGAGAATTGGATAGAATGTGTTCCATCGTAGAAGTAAGATAGTCAAAGAATTTTTGATAGTCAGTAGCATTAGGAGATAAGTAAACAGCACAGATATATTTAGTCAGAGAATGACAGGAGAGCCGAAGCCAGAGAGTAGAGAATTCAGAAGAATCATGTTCAGGAACACGAGAGCAAGATAGATCGTTGCGTACATATACACAACAGCCACCTTTGGCTTTGAAATGAGAATAGAGAAAGTAGGAGGATACAGAAAATGGTTTGCTATCAGTTGTCTCAGACAGCTGAGTCTCAGTAAGAAAGAGAAGGTGAGGTTTAGAGGAGAAGAGGTTGTGCTCAACAGAGCGAAAGTTAGAGGAAAGGCCGCGAATGTTACAGAAATGAAGAAGGAGTGAGTCAGACAGTGGTTCCAGGCAGCTCCGAGAGTCGTCACCGGGAGAGGGGCGGATGGTGGGGGCATTTATGGTCTCCCCCCCGGGGACTCCGAGGCACGATTATCATTAGCCATTTTTTAAACAAATTTGAAAAGGAAGTGTAGTGTGTCGCGTGTATGTAGTTTGGTGTTGACAGTTGGAGAAACTTGCATTGGAGAGCATGCTGGTCTACTCTCTGTGTTACTGAGACACTGAAAAAGTTCAGCAAGGGGGATGGTCAGGAACAAGTCCTGAGGGCTGATGAAACGGGAGCTCCAGCTCTCCCTGTCATCAGCTTTCCATCCTCCTAGGGAGTACTGCCCTGCTCGACTGGTGCTACAGTCTACTCCTCTGTACTACAGTTTGCTCCTTTGGTATGCATGGTGTGCCTGGAAGAAATGAAAATAGGGAACGAATGATAGGTGTGTATGTTGAGGAGCGAGAGATGGTGATTGGGAATACCTTGTTTGAGAAGAAAGATATTTATAAGTATACGTGAGTGAGAGAGGAGGGTGGAAGGGTTGTTGACAGAGCATTGATGGACTATGTGGTTGTTTCCAGGAATGTAATAGGAAGGTTGTTGGATGTGAGAGTTTTGAGAGGGGTGGGTGGAGGTATGTCTGACCACTACCTGGTGGAGGGAAAGTTGAGAGTAGGTAAGAGATGGGTGAGAGCTAGGAGAGTTAGGTGTGGCAGGGAGGTTTTGAAAGTGAGTTGGATAAAAGAGAGGAGAGTATCAGGAGAAACTGAGAGATCAGTGGAACGCAGTGAATGATCAGGAGAGTGGCAGCATGGAGGAGGAATGGCAGTTGTTTAAGAGTGCTGTGGTGGGGCATGCAGAAGAGGTGTGTGGTGTGAGACGAGTGGGTGGTGGTGTAAGAAAGGGAAGTGAATGGTGGTGCGAGGAAGTAAGTATGGCTGTGGGTGAAAAGAGACATGCATATGAAGTGTGGTTGCAGAGGAAGGATGAGGTGTCATATGAGAGGTATAAGGAAAAGAGGAATAGGGTGAGAAGGGTTGTGCGTGATACTAAAGTGGCAGCAGCTGAGAGGTGGGGTAGGCGGTTGACTGAGAATTTTTAAGAGAATAAGAAAATGTTTTGGAAGGAGGTGAAAAGGGTGCGAAAGGGAGAGTCTGGGAAGGAGGAGTGAGTAAAAGCAGAGGATGGAAGGATGTTAACTGAGATGGATGCAGTAAGGAAGAGATGGGTGGAGTATTTTGAAAGATTGTTAAATGCAGAGGAGGAAAGAGAGGCTGAGATTGTGGCAGATGGAAGGGTGCAAGGAGTAGATGTGTTGGGAGAGTTGAATGAATCTTTGATCACGATGGAGGAAGTGCAAGAGGCAGTAAAGCAGATGAAAAAAGGGAAAGCTGCAGGTATGGATGGGTGTGCTGTGGAATGCCTGAAATGTGGTGGAGCGACTATTGTTGACTGGTTAGTAAGATTGTTAAATGTGTGCTTTGTGCAAGGTATGGTGCCAGTTGACTGGGCAAGTGTTTGTGTGGTCCCATTGTATAAAGGAAAGGGTGATAAGTATGAATGTACTAGCTTTAGAGGTATAAGTCTGTTGAGTGTTGTAGGTAAGGTGTATGGTAGAGTGTTAATTAAGAGAGTTAGAGAGGGTACAGAGGGAGTGATTGGTGATGAGCAGTGTGGCTTTAGGAGAGGGAGGGAATGTGTAGATCAGGTGTTTGCTGTGAGACAGGTGTGTGAAAAGTATTTAGCGAAAGATAAGGATGTGTTTTGGGCATTCATGGATTTAGAGAAAGCATATGATAGAATTGATAGGGAGGCTTTGTGAAATGTTTTAAGATTGAATGGGCTTGATGGCAGGTTACTAAAAAGAGTGAAAAGTTTTTATGTAAATAGTAGAGCGTGTGTAAGAGTGGGAAATACTGTGGGTGATTGGTTTCCCGTGAGAGTGGGGCTGCGGCAGGGATGTGTGATGTCGCCTTGGTTGTTTAAAATTTATATGGATGGTGTTGTAAGGGAGGTGATTGCAAGAGTGTTAGGTGGAGGACTGAGTCTGGTGAATGATGGTAGAGAGTGGAATCTGAAGCAGCTGCTGTTTGCGGATGATACTGCACTGGTGGCTGATTCAGAGGAGAGATTGAGACAGTTGGTAGAGGAGTTTGGAAGGGTGTGTGAAAGGAGGAAACTGAAAATAAATGAGAATAAGAGTAAAGTGATGAAGTGTACGATGTTGGTAGATGGTAGGAGGATGAAAATAGTTTTGAATGGTGAGTTGCTTGAGGAGCTTGAGTGTTTTAAGCATTTAGGGTCACATGTTGCTGTGGATGGAAGAATAGATGCAGAAGTGAAGTTTAGAATGAATGAAGTTGGAAAGGTGCTGGGAGGATTGAAAAAAGTGTTTAAATGTCGTTCACTCAGAATGGATGTACAGAGAAAGCTGCACGAGGGTATTGTGGTACCGACTGCATTATATGGAGCTGAAACATGGAATATGGGTGTAGCAGAGAGGAAAAGTTTGAATGTAATAGAGATGAGGTGTCTGAGGAGTATGTGTGGAGTGATACGTATGAATCGAGTGAGAAATGATGAAGTGCGAAGGAGAACCAGAATTATTCGGGAGATGTCTGATCGAGTTGAACAGAGGGTGTTGCGATGGTTTGGGCATATGGAGGGAATGGATAATGAGCGATTGGTGAAAAAGATAACTACATCTGATGTGAGAGGTGAAAGGCTGAGAGGAAGACCACGAATAGGATGGATGGACAGTGTGAGGAGAGCGTTGGATGCGAGAGGGTTGTCTGCTGAGCAAGGAAGAGTGGCTGTGCGTGATAGAAATGATGGAGGGAAATTGTGGATGAATAAATGATGACGCAGCCCTGAGGGGATATTCTCCTGCATTTTGTCTGATCAGCTGATCAGGTCAGGTGTGGGTAAGGGGCTGGATCCATTATGATGTGGCAGGGGTAAACCAGCTTTGCTGTGGGGCCCTGCTGCGGATGTCACTGACTGCACTGCGTAGTTGACCCTCGTGCGGTGTGGTGCGGTGAGGATCTGCCCCTTCTCCCCTTTAGGGCTAAGATGCGAATGAATGTGTATGTGTGGATGAGTAAATTGGTAGTGTGTTGACCTGTCTCGGCTACCTCCCTTTTCTTGGGGGAAGCAGCCTAGGTATATAGATAGATAGATAGATAGATCTCTTGCACACAACAATACACATTCCTTCTTTTGCCTTCTCATTCTCACCCACTCCCGTGCATATACCCGTATACCCCATCCAATCTCCCATTCTCTCACAGTCTCACCTCGTAATTTAGTTTCAGTTAATCCACATACATCCACCTTTGCACCTTGACAATCTCTCTCTCTTTCACGTTATCATTTGCACCCCATACATTCCATGTCGCAATCCGTACCATGTTCTTTGTTCGGTCCTTAGTCGTCACCTATTGGTCAGTTCTGGTCCGAGGCTTCTTGGTCGTATTTTATTTAGCTATTTTCCATAGAGGGGCACTGACCCTCCGCCAACCCAGTTGTTGTCACGTAGGGATAACATTTTGGTTGGTTATAAGGTTCCCACCCAGCGTTGTAAATCATTTCCTGGTTTACAGGAAAGCATTTGGCTTGCCATTCAATGTATAGCCACCCTAAAAACAGACTACTGCTACACTACGAATGCTCAAATTGCTCAAATAATAATTTCAGAGGCTCAGCAAGCTGGTCACATCCTTCCTTAAGATTATCTGGATCATTTTGCTGATTGGTTCTAACCAATTATAAAAATTCACCAGCGGCCACACGCAGCGATCATACGTAATTTTGGCCATCATCTTGGAAAGGGCATCTGTCGACAATAACATGCCTGCTCACTGTGTGGCAGTCGGATGTACAAACAGGCCAAATCAGAGCTCTAAGGAGCAAAATAACACCTTTTATTAGTAACTGGATAAGCGAACGCACGGTGTGTTTTCACAGTGTCAATTGTGAACAACAGACAATAAATATTTGAAATCAGGGGGTCCAACGCCGGCGACACCACTCATCATCAGTCTGATGTGATGTCTGATGAGATCACTGACATTTATTTTGAGTGACTCGAAGTGAAAGTCCTCGACAATCATTATCTGATGATTGAGACATGACTGTGACTGTTGTGTTGGGCCTACTACATATACTGTCGCGTCTAAGTCATGAATAACCAATGTACCCTGTAACAAATTAACAATTACTTGGTATTGAATTGTGAGAGCTTTTACTCCTAGGCCTACAAGTTATGACATGTTATGACATGAATCATGCTAGTTCTACCAGTAGCCAATAGTAGAATATACACAGCCCTCCACTAAGCCACCCTCTCTGTTACTATTTGATGGACTATTACAAACATATTGTCCAGTCTGAATATGATAAACACCTCCGAATTCAGTGAATTAAGTATCTCGAAAGTTCAATATGCACTAAACAAACAAATGATCAGAAATGATAAAGAATAAATAATGAATAAAATAATAATTAGAAATATGAAAACAATAATAACGATTTTATTTTTTTTTCCATTCAAATGACCTCTAGTGGTAGATCTGGCCCATAAGTGTGAGCTAGGTTAATTCTGTTAGTGAACAGTGATTCTGTACTCAAGTAACAGCTGTATCCAACTCGTGCATGAGTACTAATATTCCATTGCCAGTATGCCATACCACTGACACTACATACCTTGAATAAACCTTCTACATATACATGTAAATTTCATGGTTCTGGAAACTGCATCCACAGATTGCTTCTGAAAAAAGTGTTGGAATTTTTGCATTGGCTTCTAATTTAAATATTTTACAATCTAAATATTAATTTAGACAAACAAATCAGTAAATAATATGCAGCAGGGGGGGGGGACAGGTAAACTAGATGCTCTAGTTACACCTAGCAGTCACTAGCCAGGTATACTTGCCTTCAATAACAAGGTCCCCTTGCCCCTCAACTCAGCAACTGCCGATACATGAAATATGATAATGACGTCTTTAAACTACAGGTACATCTACGAATCTTGGTCAGAGTGTATTTAGTCGTGGACATTGTTTTCCTCTACTAAAACCATCCACATAAAGTCTTGAAACGAGAATCTCTTGTTTGTTTACAGTTACTGACATCACCACTTGCCCTTGGCAAGATGGCGGCAGCTTCGATGTTCATTGGCTAACATTAACCAATATGCGTGTCACCCCTATTGAATTTACCTCATTGATTCTAACATTTTGCTGGTTACAGTGCGCAGTCAACACGAATTTTCGGACGCCTCTCCACACGATTCTTCTTACTATACTGTAGATGACATTGATATGGCGCGTTCGTGTGTACAATGAGCAGTCAACACGAATTTTCAGACGCCTCTCCACAAGATTCTTCTTCCTATACTGTAGATGACACTGATATGGCGCGTTCGTGTGCTCCACCTGTAATTCTGAGGCCTACACAACAGACGAAACGCTGTGATGTACGCTACGTGTGTTCTTGAGTGTCTTACGCTGTTTTTCTTCCAGGGCATTATAAAAGAGTTTTTTCATTAGATTTAGCCTACAGACTCCCTCACTGTATCAGAGTCCATCATAAAGAGAACAAATCTGTAGGGGCCTGATCTGTGATGTAGCCGTAAATTTCTTCTTCATTAAGACTTAATGGCCATCACCTACTAGAAGGGGCATTAGGCCAGACAAGATGAGTAAAAGTATAAATAACTGTAGTACTTGGAAAGAAGAACAAGGCAGGAGGTACAACGGCTGGTCTACGGAGCTAAGCCAACAGGGAGCATAAAATTAAAAGCTCGAAGATCTTCCGGGTTGATGGTCTCTCCCCTGATGATCAAGACGGAGGGGACCTCCTCACCCAAGTCGTCCGCCCGGAGAAGATTGTACAAGGTCTTATAGCACGATCCCCCGAACTGGTACGACCGGATGTGGGCACCAAGGGCTAGGAGGTGATGGTAGAAAGATACCTCAAGTTGGCAGTCAGCAGCTATGAGCGAAGAGCGAGATGGGCTGCCCTCCACAGCTGGAGGAGGGGAGGACTCAGTGACATCGACTTCGGCAGAGGAGTTAGTCGACACATCCTTGGCCATAGAAGCGGAGTTGGAAGAAGAGTAATTCCCCTTCTCGGTCGCTGGCAACTGGCGGTGGTCGCCAGAAGGATTGTCTACCATGTTCATGGTCTGGTCCAGAGCCAAGTCGTTAACCATAGGTGGGCAGGTGCAGTGAATGAGAAGGGTGGCAAGCCACAGCCGTTTTCTTGGTGTCGTTCGGGAGCAATAGGCTGTGATTTCTTGGTGTCGTTCGGGAGCAATAGGCTGTGACAGTTGGGTCTTCAGTGGGCCATACACGCACAGGCGAGCCCAACCTGTGGCCTGAAGAGGCCGGTCTCAATGAACAATGCTGTGCCCACATATGATTCAGTCAGCCTCATGGTTTGAGCTCAGCTGCAAGTGAAATGCCATGGCGTGAGGGTCCATGGACATTCCACTGTCCACAGATGACCTGGAGCTGTATGCTATTTGGGCTGTTGCTGCTGCCTATATTGCAAATAATAGAAAGAAGAGGAGAAAGTGGACCAAATGGGCAAGAAATTGGTTGATGAGAAGGAGTAAATTGTCCCATCTGACTCTGTTGAACGTTTTCATTCCCACACAACTGACGCTTGATGGCCTGCCCCATACACGCTCAATTTGCCTGATCCTGACCAAAGCCTCACCACAAAAATCTGTCTGAGCCAGATCCCAGGACGACCGTTGAGGCCGCCTGTGCAGACGCCTGTTCCCTACCCACACACGCCAAGCTTTGCCTGAATGGGCCAACCTCTTCAGGCCACCGAACGGGCTCGCCTGTGCTTGTATGGCTCGCTTTAGGCTTTTGATGATGACCGGAGGCGGGACGTACGTCACGGGCGAAGCACTCGGGGATGACAAGGTGGGAAAGGCCATTCTCCTCGAAGATCTTGGGAGGAGAATGCGCAACGCCCCCTTGTCACCCACACAAAAAGCCCTCGCCGTCGTGACGCACATCTCAGCGATGGTGCTAACTTCTCCAGGACTCGCAGGGAGCCTGGCCTGATGTTCCCGGGCTGAGCGCCGCCGCCATGCATGGGTGAAACCGTGCACGGCCGCGCCCCCGGGCCCGGTAACATCTCTGGCCTCAGGATCCTTAGGAGTCCCACAGATAGCAAATTCCACCACCTTGCCACCCCCGAGAGATAGTTCTAGATGCCGTGGATTTGGTGCAATTACAGCTTGGCGGTGCACAAAGACATCAGCTCCAGTGTCCTGGCACTTGATGAACCCGTACCCGGCCCTGCAATTGAACCAAACCACGTTTCCCTGGATCGGCGTTGGAGGCATGACGATCTGCTAAGATCCCCCCTTCAACGGGTCGTAGGCAGGAGCAGAGAACAGTGGTAGCAGCGTGAACTCTTGAACTGCCGAGCTCGAACTCCTATCGATTTCTTTCTCTCCCTCTTCTCTTCTCTCCATGAACATAAAGCGTCTCCATTAAAGTACATATCCATAAATATATGGTTCGAAACATTTTGAAGCATACATTCCAGACCTGAGACTGCTTAGAACACACACTTTACTCATTTTACTTTGCTGAAAGTGCCCTGGACATTCGGAAATGCACCGAATTCTGAATATTTATCATGTACGGTGGATGGTGGTGCCCGTCATCCACTCACTCAATACAGGGCTACTCTAGGGTGACTTTACATTGAGTGACAAGCCAAATGATTTCCTGTAAGCCAGGATATCATTTAATACGCTGGTTGGTAACCATATAACCAACCCACGTGTCAGCAAGTGGGTTTGGGGAGGGTTAGTGCCCCATACCGTAAAACAACTAAATGACAGTCAAAATTCCTCGGACTCAAACGGACCTACAGGTGACGGCCAAGGACAGGACAAGGGACATGATGAGGTTGGCAGCATGGAATGTGAGGGATGCAAACGATGAAGTAAAAGAGAGAAAGAATGTTCCGGTACTCAAGGATGCAAAAGTGAATATATATGGATTGACTGAAACCAAATGGTGAGGTGGGAATGTAAGAGTGGGAGTATGTATTGGGTATGTGTGCGGAAGTAGGCGAGAATGAGAGATAAATGAAGGGTGTATGTACTGTTGTTGTGCAAGAGACTGAAGGAGAATATAAGAGAGTAAGAATCAGTTGGTTCACAGATTGTGTGGGTCCGACTGAAAGTAGGAATACAAGCGTGGGCGACTGTGTCTGTATATACACCAAAAGAGGACCGTGCAAGCAGAGTAAAAGATGAGTTCTGGGCAAATGTGGAAGAATGAACAGAAACGTTTGAGGAAAGTGAGAGAGTATTTTTGATTGGAGATATGAATGGTAGGGAATGTGAAGGTGGATGGAGTAGTTGGTGAGTGGGGTGTGCCTGGAGAAGTGGATTGGTGTTTGTCTATACCTTCTTCAGGCACAAATGATCCACAACTGTACATGGTAGTGATGAGAAAGGTGCGTGGTGAGCTGGATGAAAGGAGGGCAATAGTTGATTATGTGTATGAGGATGAGAGGATCATAAATCTGCTGGATGCGAGAGCACAAAGTAGTGGTGAAAGCCAAGGTATAAATGAGTTAGATAAATAGAAGGAGAAAACGGCAGGAGGAAGCGATCCGTACAAAAAGGTAGAAAGGTTGCAGGGGAAGAAAAAAGGCAGAATGTAAGAGTGGTGGAGCGATTGGGTAGATAGGAGTTGGAACAGATGGGGGAGGTGGAAGGTGTGTGCAAGATATTCACAGAAGAAATCTGTGCAGCATGTGAGGTGATGTCTGGGGTGAAGAGAAGACGCAAGAGGGTGCAGGGAACATCATGGTGGAATGAAGAGTTGATACAAGTTGTGGTGCAAAGGAAGAAAGCATAGAGTGAGTGGATCGGAAGCAGAGCCTTGGAGGAAGATGAAGGTGAATGATGGAATAGAAAGTTATATGCAGAAAAGAGGACAGAGGTGAAAAGATTAGTAAGAGAAAGTAATAAAAAAGTGGATGAGGAGTTTGGAAAGAATTTGAGTGTAAAATGGGGAGAATATTATACAATATTTTGGAAAGAGGTTGAAAGTAAGAAAGGGTGATTAAAAAAAGGTAGCAGAGGAGTGAAATATAAAAATGGCAGATTGCTGGTGGAGAAGGAAGAAAAAGTGAGCAGATGGAGAGAATACTTTAAGGAATTGTTAAACACAGAGAATGAATGTAAAGCGTATATAAGCGGCTGGAGAATGGCTGGGAGAAGGAGGGAGATGAGAAGGTAGGAAGAGATCAGTAGGAAGAGATCAGTAGGATGAAAGTGCAAGCAACTAAGAATGTCAAAATGGGGAAAGCTCCAGGAATCGTTGAGGTGTGTGGTGAAATGCTGAAGCATGGGGGAGAGATATTAGTGGAATGGATATGGAAGGTGTGTAGATTGGCCTGAGAGGAAGGTAGAGTCCAAGAGGTTTGGTAGTCAGGTACAATTATTTCCCAGCACAAGGGAAAAGGCGAAAAAGAAGTGTGTGGTAATTACAGGGGCATGTGTCTTTAGTGTAATAGGAAAAGTATACAGTAGGATACTTATTCATAAAGTTAGGGGAAAAACAGAGAAATTAGTTGGAGAAGAATAGAGGGTTTCAATAAGGGAAGAGGCTGTGTAGATCAGATATTCATCTAAGGTGTTTATGAAAAGCTTCTAGGGAAGGTAAAGAAGTTTATGTGTTGCCTTCATGGAAGCAGAGTGGATTGACAAGGAATGTGGAAAATATTTAGAATATTTGGAGTAAATGGGAAGCTGTTGAATGCCATGAAGAGTATGTATGAGAGCTCTAGGTCTGCAGTGCGTTTGGAGTGAATTTTTCTATATGAATGTTGGATTGAAACAGGGATGTGTCGTGTATCCATGGTTGTTCAATTTTTATATGGATGGAGTTATAAAGGAGATACAAGGTAGGGCGGTGGATGTTGGAGCGGCCCTAATGAGAGAGGGCAGCATTTGGAAACTTCCTGTTCTGTTTTTGTCTGCAGATGATGCGTATTGTTAAGTGAAAACGAAGGGGAACTGCAAGACTTGGTGAAAGAGTTTGGGAGAGTAGGTAAGACGCGGAATCTAAAGATGAATGTAGGGAAGAGCAAAGCTGTGGTCTTCGAGAGAAATGAAGTCACCGAATGCACAGTGGGGATGGATAGTGAGGAAATGGAAAATGTGAGGGCATTTAAGCACTTGGGTAGTGTGATGAGGAAGAAAGGAAGTTTGGAGGACGAGATGCATGAAAGAGTACAGCAGGGATGAAAGGTTGCTGGTTCAATGAAAGCAGTGATAAGAAATAGCGAAGTGTACGTGAAAATAAGAAAGTCGCTGGATGACATTATTGTGATCCCCACTCTAATGTATGGAAGCGAAGCTTGGACTCTGCTGGAAGGACACACGTCAAAAGTGGGAGCACTGGAAATGAGTTATAAGAGAGCAGCATGTGGAATTAAATGGAGAGACAGTGGCAAACGAGAAAGTGAAGGAGCATGGTGATTTAGATGTGGATGTGAGAGAAGGTGTTATGAGAAATATACAGGAGAAATACATTGAGGTGCTTGGTGGAGAGGATGAGAGTGTGAGACTAACAAGTATATTGTATATATGTGAGTGAGGTGGAGGAGGAGAGAGGGAGGGGAGACCGAGGATGAGATGGAGGGATGGAGTAGTGAGGCATATGAGAAAAGGGGGTGTAAGTTGGGGGTAAGGCAGCGAAATGACAGGGGACAGGGTGGCATGGACGCGATTTGTTTGTGGCGACCCCTTATGGAATTGAGGTGTCTAGCTATAAGTAGACAGCTTTTACTATGTAGTTTTAAGCAATTTATATAATGCATGTGTAATCAATGCAGTACCATACTTTACAAATAGCATCATCATCAACATCATCATCATTATCCAATCCTACGTTGCCCCATGAGGAGCGTAGGAGCCCGGGGCTAGGCAAGTTGGTCCTGACACTGAGGATGAGAGTGACCAACCTTACTCATCCCTGAGTGGCATTACATGAGCAGTAAACCCTAACTATCCCTTGGATATAAACCTTCATCGGCTCAATCCGACTGGAGTGCCGTAATTATCCACTAAACCACCAGGCGCCAAAATTTGGTTATATGGTTACCACCCAGCGTAGTAAATGGTTCCTGGTGTGCAGTCACCCACAGGCAGAAGGAAGTGGGAAGAATGAAGGACAGGAAGACAAGAGGGAGTGTAAAGTCACCCGTAGGCAGAAGGACGAGGAAAGAATTTACAGATAACATCTCCATGTAAATCATCTCATACTCTAGACAGTTTCAGTATATTATCCCACCTAATGCTAGACGATTTTATTCTGTTTAGAATGAGTAGAGCCTGTTAATACCGGAACCATTAACTTTCTCATGATATACGCCATACAGTTTTATTAAACTGAGGTATAGTCATGACAACCCGAGAGTATTTAAAATATGCAACATACATGATACCCACAAGGTGTCGAGAGAGAAAAGCAACGAAGTCTTCCAAATAAAAACTCAAAACTGGTGAGTAGCAGCATTATTTTCCCTTGTTAACTGGACGAAGATTTTTGCCCTTATGCAGCTTTTTCCTGTGCCTCTCTGGCAGAAAGAGATAATACTGCTGCTGTACATCCTTCCCATAGTACTTACCCGCCACTAGCATCATATTATAGTATTAATCTACTGTTACAGCTCGGAATTCAAGATGGCGAGAGACAGAGATAATTCGCCCAGTTTGAGTGACTAAAGTATGGTTGAACAGTTTCTACTAAATTGAATCAAGTTGTCTGGTAGTAACAAGAATATACACGTACAGGGTAACCTGTAAATAGCACCCCATAAGAAACTCATCCTGGAGGATCTTATGTGTTGTGGGGATGGTTTAGTCTGCTGTTTGGGCGTGGGTGTGGCTGTGAGAGTAGGGAATGAATGGACGATGCAGGATAGATACAAGAAATTGCCTGGCCGAGTGTCAGAGGAGCGTTATATATGAACCACTCTGTATTATAAAAGACGTCACCGTATCGAATGGAATAATTCTGAGTGTCGCAGTGTTGTGTGGAGGATGCATGTCATGGCTAACAGCATTAATGGTCTTTTCAATCCATTACCTTGGCCTGTGGCGCCATGAGAGGGGAGTAGTGGACGGGGAAGAGGGGAAGCAGAAAGAGAGGGAAAAAGAGAAGGAAAAGGGAGAGGGAGAAATGGGGAAAGGAGGTATTACGGGGAGTGGAGAAAGGAGGTCAGGGTAGTTGGGGAAAGGGAAGACTGAGGTAGGAGGGGTGTTATGTAGAGGGGAAGGAAAAGAAAGCAAAGGAGGGGTGGGAGAAAGGGGGAAATGTAGTGTTTGAAGGAAGGGCGGGGTGAGAACCTTACATAACCTGACGTAACTTAACCTTAACTTAGTAGAATTAACCTTAGCTCAGTAGATTTAAGGCTAGATGGCCAGCCTAATCTCGTTCGTGGTATTATAATATGAGCGAAGAGCCTCCAGTGGGGGAGGGGGTAACTGAGTCGATATAGAGGTGGTCTGATGTCCCAGTGGATGCTGGTTCCAGTCCTGGCTAGAGCAGGAAACAGTGAAAAGATTTGAATTTCACTAAAACAGACTTTACTGATATACCACAAGACTCGCCGACGTGTAGCAAACACTGCTAATACCAGTGCACAAGTACTGTATCAGACAGTCTCTAGTATGTATTCAGCATGGACATTGGGTGTTAGCGCCAAAGTGGTAATTTACGGAGGTGTATGGTGTATGTAAGAGGACTGTTGGGTCTCAAAGAACATGCTGGAAAGCTGGTGCGCAGAGTTGGATGCATAGAGAGAGAGAGAGAGAGAGAGAGAGAGAGAGAGAGAGAGAGAGA
>JAGKTI010011535.1:0-26231 GCA_018397915.1 Birgus latro | reverse complement strand
TATTATTATTATCATTATTATTATAATCATTATTATTATTATCATTATTATTATCATTATTATTATTATTATTATCATTGTCATTGTTATTATTATTTTTATTATTAT
Source organism: Birgus latro (assembly GCA_018397915.1). NCBI lineage: Eukaryota > Metazoa > Arthropoda > Malacostraca > Decapoda > Coenobitidae > Birgus > Birgus latro. Next base: position 26,123 of record JAGKTI010011535.1, on the reverse strand, counting down.
TATTATTATTATTATTATTATTATTATTATTATTATTATTGTAATTATTATAATTATTATTATTATTATTATCATTGTTGTTGTTGTTTAACCCTGGCCTGTCTGGCCTAGCAAACCTGTCGATCAATGGTAAACAACTGCATCTGAGGGGCCGTCCTACAGGTACAGTACAGTAGGGAACCGGCGCTCCCTTGTGGTAGACAGCGCCTTGCCAGGGTCAGACAAGGATCCTTTCCAACGGCAAGGTGCTGGGAAATACGAGAAGGTTTGGCTTCTGGATGGATGCAGCAGCTGCTTTGTTTCATCCAGAGTGAACAGCGACACAGTGTGTAAGCTCTCCCATAGCGTTAGTAGGGTGGTGGGCAGAGACTGTTATAAGTAGGGTAATGTGACGATTAGGAAGGTCGTTTGGTTAACAAGTTGAAAGGATCGTAAGGTGGCAAGATTAGAAAGGTGATTAGGAAGGCTGTCAAGCAAGAATGAAATTTTGGGCATGAATGAGTTAAGGCTAATTCAAGAAGATCGTATTATATTATGGGTTGGAAAATGGAGAAATTAGGAAGGTGTTAAGGTAAGGCTGATGGAATAGTTAGGACTGGCATGGTTAGAAGGTATTACGGAAGGCATTAAGATAAGGAATGTTGCAAGGTTAAGAAGGTATGAAAGAAAGTGGTGTGGTTATACAGCTTCACTCCATCTTGAGTGTTGAACTGTAATATTAAAATAACCTTAAAATTTGATGCTAGTCAAGAAAATGTGATATGGAAAGATGTAAAACCCAAGCAGTGTCTTTCTCTGCCAATCAGCAACGTGACTAATGTTATAAATTAATGAAACTGTGGGCCACGTTAGAGGAAAGAAGGATAGAAGTTATAAAGGTAAGGGTGATGGTGCAGTTGGGAAGGTGATAAGGAAAAGATAGTAGTGTGGCTAAGAGATTTGTGTGGTTCGGGAGGTGTTAATAGAGGTGGTTAGCTTAGTAAAATGGATAGATTAAGAAAGCGGTGAGGCTGGAAAGGTAATGCACTTCCAAAAGTGGTGAAGTTAAAAGGGTGGTAAAGTAATGGAGGTGACTAGCCAAGGATGCTGATAAGATTGGGAAGCTGGTGTGGTTAGTCAGGTGATGGTGATAATGTGATGATGTTGGAAGACGGTGACGTAAGGAAGATAGTGTTGTTGGGAAGGTGGTATAGTTGGATGGGTGGTGATGTTAGGAAGGTAGTGTTGTTGGGAAGGTGGTGTAGTTGGATGGGTGGCGATGTTAGGAAGGTAGTGTTGTTGGGAAGGTGGTGTAGTTGGATGGGTGGCAGTGTTAGGAAGGTAGTGTTGTTGGGAAGGTGGTGTAGTTGGGTGGGTGGCGATGTTAGGAAGGTAGTGTTGTTGGGAAGGTGGTGTAGTTGGGTGGGTGGCGATGTGAGGAAGGCAAAGTTGTTGGGAAGGTGGTGTAGTTGGGTGGGTGGCGATGTGAGGAAGGCAATGTTGTTGGGAAGGTGGTGCAGTTGGGTGGGTGGCGATGTGAGGAAGGCAGTGTTGTTGGGAAGGTGGTGTAGCTGGGTGGGTGGCGATGTGAGGAAGGCAATGTTGTTGGGAAGGTGGTGTAGTTTTGTGGGTGGCGATGTGAGGAAGACAATGTTGTTGGGAAGGTGGTGTAGTTGGATGGGTGGCGATGTGAGGAAGGCAATGTTGTTGGGAAGGTGGTGTAGTTGGATGGGTGGCGATGTGAGGAAGGCAATGTTGTTGGGAAGGTGGTGTAGTTGGATGGGTGGCGATGTGAGGAAGACAATGTTGTTGGGAAGGTGGTGTAGTTGGGTGGGTGGTGGTGTTAGGAACGTTGTGTTGTTGGGAAGGCGGTGTAGTTGGGAGGGTGGCGATGTTAGGAAGGTAGTGTTTTTGGGAAGGTGGTGTAGTTGAGTGGGTGGCGGTGTTAGGAAGGAGTGTTGTTTGAAGGTGGTGTAGTTGGGTGGGGGGCGATGTTAGGTAGATAGTGTTGCTGGAAAGGTGGTGTACCATTCCCCTTATATGTACTGTATGTATTATGCCCATTATGTGTATATCCCTCCCTCACTGTATGCCCCTACTGTAGGCCTCCCCCCCACTGTGTGCCCCCACTGTATCCTAGAACTGCAGACGTAAGCAGCGTTCCCAGGCTCAAACACCAACTAATGCCATATGTCCCGGCCGTCGATGGTTAATACCAGGAGAGGTAGCACCTATATCTCTGTGCTCCACAATTAAAGGCTGTAAATAGCTATCCCAAGACTTTCCTTCAACCATCAAGAGAGGGGTATTACATTTTGGCAGCAGCAGTGTTCGGACCGTCGTTTCTGACCGTCTCCTACAGTTTTTAAGTGCCAAAAACACCTCCTTGCCAATCCGTCTCTCACAGCCTCGCCCTGACTCTCGTGGCGTAATACCGGCTCTGCATCTACAGCTCTCCAATTTCCCTCACCAGTGCCGTTCTTTACATCGACCACAACCCCACCCAGGCCGTGACAATAGACGCCGCCGCCCTCCGCACCTGTCTTCCCAGTTCTGACACCTGTTCAGACACATGTTCATCTCCTGGTGGCCCTCTCCAGCATTTGCCATTCACTCTCTTCATCTGCCACGTCAATGTCATCTGCCACATCTGCCACCCGCCAGCTTTGCATCTGCCTGTGGAGACATTTGTCCACCCCTCAGTGCCTCCCATCTGGTTCAGATTACCCATCCACCACACCCCTCAACCCTCCTATTCACGTATCCACACAAGACCAGCGAGAGCCTCCACCTCTTCCAAGAGTCGTCCTACATACATACTACAAGCCGTATTCACAACCACTCTCATCCACCACGCCTGCCTCTGACGTCGCCACCACGTGACCTCCCACTTCTCCTACCAGCTGATCAACGCTCTCACCTCTCCCCTCCACTTCGTTCACAACTCAGCTGTGTAACTATACTAGTGTACCTTCATCCACCCATTATTGACTTTCTATAGAGATTATCCTCCGATTTTCTCTACGGATTGTGTGTTGTTGTCATAATTCATCTCCACCCCTCACTTCATACTCACCTTCACCGCCAATCTTTATTACTCATCTCTCATCTTACTTACTATTTATTGGAACTAGCATTCCGTCATCTCCATACATTTCCATTTCCATTCTCATGGTACATTTTCTCATCTTCATACTATATTTATATATATCACTCCTCATCTGTCATCTTATATTACGTCGCCAGACTACATGTCATACTTTCAATATACGGAACTTACTCCATCCAATCTCAGAAAAGAAACAACCAATGATCACAATCCACCCGCCGAGGACGATTCAGTGACTCATTTACGTAGCGGACGCACGTACCCCCGACCTACCTCACCACCCACCACTTCATTACTCGCCTCACAACACACTTCCCACCCAGATACTGTCCATCCAGATACCTCATACTCTACCCCTGTTACTACACAGTCTGCTTCTCTCCTTCCTCCTGCCACTCTCGTTAACTCTCCTGCCCCACTTCACCTCTCGTCTCCCTTAAACTTAACTACCACTACCTTCTCTCTCTCTCATACTCCAATCACTTCCACGCTTACAGCCATGAACCAAACAACCCCTACTCCCCAGTCTATCTATCTCGACGATGCCAATCGTCCCAGATTTACCGGTGAAGACTCCACTTGGTCTGTTAATGATTTTCTCAGAGAGGTCGAAACCGACATCCACAATCGGCTGATTACAGATGAAAACCTCAAAGTCTCTTATCTCATGGGTCTCTTACACCAAGGCAAATCGGATATCGGATCCGCGATCCGTGCTGCACATTTTGATGGCATAACAACCTTTGATGATTTCTGTAAGGAACTCATAATACTTTGTTGCCAACATTCCAATGCCACATCTCTCATTAGGTTCACTAATCTCCTCACCCAGATGGATGAGGATATGCGAGCCCCCCCCCCCCCAACATGCCAAACTACGCGAAGCAGCCGCTGCCATGAAAGTCACTAGTAGCGAGATCCGCCAATTACTTATAGGCACGAAATGGGTACAGAACGTAAATGGAGCTCCTATGGTTTCACTCAACAACCTTGCAGATTTATTTGGTTACCTTAGATTCTTCCATTGGCTTATTCCTAAACAGAGAAAAATAGCCCTGGCGATCGGTTTAGATCCAGGAGAAAAAATTGTACAGATCACTAAAACCATCCATGAAAGAACAGGTTCAAACCACACGCGTCAAGCCACATACCGCCCCTTGGTCTCTCACGTCTGTCACACTACCACTCCCCCAGACCAATACCGTTCCCGTTCAACCACACGAGGCAGACCTGCCACACATCGTTCTCCAACCGCCGGTCGTGACCAATCTAGCGTCCGACAGAACAGACAGTCCTTGATCCTCTGCTGGCACTGTGGTATACCAGGACATCGAGCAAACAGTTGCGACCGTAAACACACACAGCTTTACTCCCAAACTAGACGGCATACGCCTTCCCGTTCACTTCGCCCTACATGAAAATGTCACAAGACTAGTACGACACACACTACAGACAAGTGTCGTTACCTAAATCGCCACCAGTCAGGGGAAGCGCCGCGCCCCTATCGGACCAACATGACGTGGCAACAGAACACCAACTCCCCATCCGCCATGTAGGACCTGTCACTTCCTCAGGTCTAGTTATTCTAGGGCAGAGTAATGACATATCAACGTCGTACTTCATGGACACCGGATCTATAGTAAACATGATTTCTGATACCTATTTAAACATCATTCAACGCCACCGCAACCACGTCAGTTTCCTTGAACCGCCAGACATTCGCCTATGTGGTGTAGAAGGCTCAGAGTTTAAGGTCAAGGGAAGAATCACCTTAGAAGTACAACTAGACAACGCCTACCTCCATTTCCCAATAGAATTTCATGCTACTAACGACTTGAAATATCCAGCAGATGCCCTTATTGGCTTACCCACCATGGCACAACACTCCATTGCATTATTGCCTGCCTGTAGTAGTATAGACATTTCTGGGTTCCCAGTCTACAGTATGCAATGTCCCCATCCTGTACTGCCAATAAATTCAGTCATTCAGTCCCCCCTGACTCTCGCACTCCCTAAGAGTATAGAACAAGCCGAGCCGTCATCATCATCATCACCCGAGAATACAGAGATCATTCCCTCGCTGACTGAGAGCAAGGAAACACCTGATGATACATTCTCTCAGCATTCAGAAAAGGCTCTTCCAGCCTCCTCTAATGACAGCACTACAGCCGACTCAGACATGTCTCAGTTACCTACCTCACACAGTCTAACTGATGTTCTTCAACATGAAGAGACGAGGCGTGCAGTAACGAATATGTGCACAATTATGTTACCGCATGAGTTCACCAAAGTTTCTTTTCATGTTGTAGGTGCGAAAGAAGGAGTGGATGTACTAACAGTACCTGAGACGTGTTGTATGAATGGTTTAACTTATGAGTCAGCTGTCACAAATGCTCCACTAAAACTTAAAAGTGGTGTAAAGATTGGAGAATTCCTAGTATACCCAGCGGCCGTAATGGTGTGCGAGGAATCCTATATCCCTACTGACGATACTGATGATGATATTCAACCAACAGGTATATGTGCCGTTAACTCTACGGTATATGCTCCGACTCGTTCACCTGACCTGATTTCAAACCTGACTTGCAGATATTTTCCACAGCATAAATCTCAACTGCTCGACCTTTTGCACGCTTACAGAAATGTGGTAGCCTTACCCGGAGAACAAATGGGCAAGACAGACTTAGTCAAACACCACGTAGACCTAGTGCCAGGAACTCAGCCGATTTACATACCAGCATATCGGTTACCTCACAGCTTGAGAAAACAGACAGATCAGATGGTACAGAAAATGTTAGTTCAGGACATTATCGAACTCTCCATCACTCCATGGAATAGTCCTCTCTTCTTAGTCCCAAAGAAGGACAACAACTTTAGACCAGTAATGGACTATCGTAAAGTAAACTCCGTAACCATTCCAGACCGATTTCCGTTACCTGTCCTCACAGATTTGCTAGAATCACTCGGTGAAAATGACGTAGTCTTTTCATCCCTACACCTCATCAGTGGTTACTGGCAGGTCGAAATGGAAGAATCCTCTCACCCAATTAAAGCCTTCAGCACCCCTTCCAGACATTTTCAGTTCAAGAGACTTCCTTTTGGTTTGAGAAATGCTCCTTCAGTATTCATGAGACTTATCCATTCGGTCTTTAGTGGTATGATGGGCCACTCTCTTTTTGCTTACCTAGATGACATCATTGTTGTAAGTAAATTAGTCTCTGACCATTTTGCCAAACTACAACAAGTATTGGAACGCCTAGAGCTAGCAGGACTGAAAATCAACATCAGCAAATGTGACTTCCTGAGAAAGAAAATCAACTTTCTAGGACATGTCGTCGACACACAAGGCATTCATACTAATGACGACAAAACTAAGGCGATCATCAATTTCCCAGAACCTACCACTACCGATCCTGTCAGAAGTTTCCTAGGCCTAAATGGTTACTATCGCTGATTCATTAAAGACTATGCAAAGATCGCCGCTCCTCTAACCCACTTACAAAGGAAGAATGTATCCTTTGTATGGACTAACGATCAGTCCCAGACTTTCCAAGCACTAAAGACAGCTCTTGTCGATGCCCCAATTTTAGCATTCCCTGATTATACCAAACCCTTTCTTCTATGCACAGACGCCTCAGGCGCAGAACTTGGTGCAGTTCTAATGCAACTAGATCAAGCATCCAGGAAGCGTGTAATAGCGTATGCTAGACACGCACTTACCACCACTGAACGTAATTACAGAGTCACCGATTTAGAAGCCTTGGCAGTCGTCTGGTCCTTGAAACATTTCAGTTATCCAGTGCATATCCAGACAGACCACCTTCCTCTATGTGATTTGTTTAAGGGACGCAACCTCACCGGTAGGTTAGCTAGATGGTCCATCACCATCCAGGACTTCAATCCCACTTTTCAGTATGTCCCAGGAAAATCGAATGTAGTCGCAGACGCCCTCTTACGACATGTAGCCTCACCTGTCACGTCCCTGCAGCCCAAGGCCACTGACAGCACAACCTTAACATCAGAGGATGTTCAAAACTCTCTGCGCAAAGATTACATGTGGTCACAAGCAGTTTATTTCCTTGAATCAGGAGATGCCTCGACCAAACCTGCTCTACAGTACCCCTAGATGAGTTCAAACTAAAAGATGGTCTCTTGTACAGAAAAATATTAATTACAGGGAAGCATTTGCCCAACAGAGAAGTACACAAACTCGTTGTCCCTACTGACCTGATATCTGCGGTCCTACACATCGTTCATGATACACCTCACGCATCCCATCCAGGTAAAGACCGATGCTTGCACCAAGCACGTCTCGAGCACTATTGGCCAACCATGCATCACGATATCAATGCGCACTGTGACTCTTGCATTTCGTGCCACCACCAAAAAGGTTCCACCGGCTTATCTGCACCGCTCTTACAATATCCAATCCCGTCACGCCCATGGAAACAGTGTCCATCGATCTTCTAAAACTCCCTCCTACAGAATCAGGCGCAGAGTATTTGTTTGTAGCAGTCGACCACTTCTCACGCTCCTGTGTCCCCGTACCCCTCTCAGACAACACCGCAAAGAATGTTGCTCGTGCTTTCATAGATCACATAATTTGCCCGTTCAGTACAACACATACCATCCTCACTGACAACGGTACTGAGTTCAACAATAGCCTCCTGGAGGAGATCTGTCGCCGCTTTGAAATTAATAAATGCAATGTCATACCTAACCATCCAGCTTCCAATGGCCTTGTAGAGCGCCACAATAGAAAAATCTTAGAGTGCCTCAGACACCTAGGCTCCCAAAGTTCGTCATGGGATGACTTGATTCCCCAAGTGGCATCCTCAATCAATAGCTCCTTCAACGCTTCCATTGGCGAATCTCCCTTCTTTGTCCTCTTTGGTTTTGACAAACACCTACCATACACCCTGTTATCCTCAAAGCCAGACCCCATCTATAACATGGATGATTATGTCAAAGTAAAATTGACCAACTTCCAAACAATTCATCAGTATGTAACATCCAATCTCACTTCATCTAAGGAGGACATGATACAACGCCAACGTAAATCTGCCACTCCTATCACTATCAACGTCGGTGATCTAGTCTTTGCTCATTCCCATACGCGCACCTCTAAATTGGATGACAAATTTACCGGCCCTCATCGGGTCCTAAATAAACACGCCAACAAGGTCCACATCCAAGACCTCTCCACTACGGACACTAAGTGGGTCCATGCTGACGATCTAAAACGTGCTCCACGGGGCCTAGTGTTGAGAGAATCACTTGCACAACCTACTGCTCTCCCTCTTACTCCACAAATCCCTCAATCTACCCCATCTCCACCTATCCAGTCTCCTTCATCTCCACATACACCTACTCATTCACCAACCAATCAATATCGATCCAAACTGCGTTCCGCCCATTAACCTCTCCGGGAACTCTCCCATTAATTCTAACCTAATCTTCTAGGTATGATGTTAGCGGTCTACCTGCTGGCAGTGCTAACCCTCCTAGGGTCCGGGTCGGGTGAGGACGATGGTGAAGTACTTCCCGGGGCCTTAGTCGGCTCGGGAGGCGAGGTAATGCTGATTGAAGATATAGTCTCCCTGCGCTACGATCTTGTGCCCCTGGCCGACGTAGCCATCGCCCTGCCTACCTACGCACACCAGCTCCACAAAATCAAGACCCACCTCACAGCCCTCATGGGGAAACACAACCCAAATTAGTATTTATATCATCTTTTCCTCCCACTCTCTTGGCAGTTGCAACACATCTCTGGTAAATTCACCGAGCTCAATGACACATTCTCCATTCAGCCACCCGTAGGTCGTTCTCGTGTGAAACGAGGTCTCTTTGACCTCGGAGGTGAGATTCTAGGCGGCTTGTTTGGCGTCGCTACAGCCCATGACCTTTCCGGCTTCAAATCTGACCTAGCTCATTTAGCTTCAGCCCTACAATCTCAATGCCGAGTCATCAAGGTCCAAAACACTATGTTACAGAAGATTACAACCCACCTAAATGAAGTAACTTACACTCTGAACAACTTCACCGACATCTTAAAACAACACCTCTCCAATCTCAACCTTCTTTCTCAGTTCTTTTATCTCATACTCAACATGGATAATCTCCAACTAGCCATTGACCCTCTATTCTCTCAGGTCACTACCTTGGTTCGTATCCTAGTCGATGCTATTAATGGACTAATGGACGTGTCACCACAGATTTAGTACCTATCTCAACTCTCCGCTCTGTATTAGAATGAGCTCACTCTACTTTCGGTTTATCCCCAGTACTCCCCTACTAATCTCTCGAATATTACTATCCAGTTCTCGAGGCCACTCTTCTCACCACATACATCGTCGTCCATATCCCTCTCCGTTCTGACATCACCTTCAACCTTTTCCACACGATTCCCTTCCCCTTCCGATACAACAACTCCTTATTGCAAGTCTCTGTTCCTTCAGAATATTTCCTCCTCTCACATGACCATCTTTCATTTGCCTTCCTTTCTACCACCGACCTCCAGCAGTGTTCCTCCCTCACCCCTACTTCTCGTCTCTGTGCTGCCCACCTTTTTGTTATCTTCCCTAGCAGCGCTACACCCTGTGAGTCTGCTTTAGTTCGTAATCATTCCATATACTCGGCCTGTTCCTTTGTCCTGGCTCCACACCTCAACCACGTCCAGTACTTCTTCTTTACTGTTCCCATCTCTTTCACTATTATGTGTCCTCGTACTACAGTCCGCTCCGTACCTGCTAGTGGTCTCTACAAAGCACTGGACTATTGTACCGTAAAAATCAGTCAGTCATCACTTACGCCACTTGCTATCACCAATCAGTCCGTAAACACTCCTATGACATCTTGCAACCAATTGACATGCCTTCCAACCTGCCATCTACTAACATTACCGTTATCTCCCCATACATGCGTATGATAACATTCCTCAATGACAGTGACTTCACTATTGATCAATTTTCTCTGGCCCTCAGCCGTTCATGGGTTCATTCAACCGTTGTGTTTCCCCCTGTGGTCATCTCTTTCATAGGTTTTCTCCTCGTCCTCTGTGCTGTGCACTGTTGTGTCCGGAAAATGGAACACAGACTACAGGAAATCAGAATTACTACTGGCATAGTACGCCCTACCCAAAATTAAGTGCCCTCCCATTCAGTGACTACCTATGCCACCTGATAAGTTGCATAAACTGTGGACAGCAAAAGTACCACCAGCAAATGTTGACATATCTCTGATACAGAAATGTGTGACAAATAGAAACTATCATAGAAAAAAAATGAAAGACATGTGTACCCTGTTTCACAAGTGTGATCTACAGTACTTATATAGCTATTAGAACATACGTGAATGCATACTCTATTTACTCCTTGTATCATATATCAACATGACTATATGTATATCTTATATCAACATACCTCCCCTTGTGGCAATGTATATTCATAGTTTACATCCCCTTGACATGGCCATGTCCTCCCTCCGACCCCTGCATCATACTACCTCCCTACCATCCCCTGTATCATAATCCCTCGCTCCTTCCGCTGTATCATACTCCCTACTTGTACAAATCTCCCGCCTACCTTAGTCATATGAACCACCCCATATAACTCCTCTCTAGTGTCAGGAGACACCATCTCAACCATCCAGGGGAGTATTGTACAATTCCCCCTATATGTATGCATTATGCCCGTCATATATATATGCTTCCCTCACTGTATGCCCCCCCTGTATGCCCCCCCTGTATGCCCCCCCCACTATGTGCCCCCACTGTATGCCCCCCCCACTGTGTGCCCCCACTGTATGCCCTCCCCCCCCACTATATCCTAGAACTGCAGACGTAAGCAGAGTTCCCAGGCTCAAACACCAACAAATGCCATAAGTCCCGGCAGTCGAGGGCTAATATCAGGAGAGGTAACACCTATATCTCTGTGCTCCACAATTAAAGGCCGTAAATAGCTACTCCAGGACTTTCCTTCAACCATCAAGATAGGGGTATTACAGTGGTGTAGTTGGATGGGTGGCGATGTTAGGAAGATAGTGTTGTTGGGAAGGTGGTGTAGTTGGGTGGGTGGTGATGTTAGGAAGGCAGTGTTGTTGGGAAGGTGGTGTAGTTGGTTGGGTGGCGATGTTAGGAAGGTAGTGTAGTCCGTGCTCGTATTTTGTTTTTCTATAACAGAACAGGGGAAGGAAAAACATATGAATAAAAAAATAACCCACACACCACATTACTGGTGTCCTCCATTCATAAAACATATGTAACAGTTGGATTTGAACATGCGTTGATGTTAAGAATGTGGTAAGGTTAGGAAGGTGATGATGTCAAGAAGGGAGTGTGGTTAGGAAGTTGGTACTGTGATATTCGGAATGTGGTGGCAGTGAAGTTAGGATGGTGACAGATGTAATATATGTCATCAACGGGGGTCGGTGGTGCTGACAATTTGGTTAGATTATCCCATTCACGGCTTTGACGCCTTTTGAAAATTATTCTTGCTGTTTCCACATAATTTTTAGACGTTCCACATACAAAGGGGAAGATAGTGAAAGGGTTCATTAACCCTTTCACTATTGGAAGTCCTTACCAATTTGAGTAAAGTCTTCAGATGACGGCCAAAGAAAAATGCATTGTACATGCATATTTACAGCGATGTTAGCTTGTGAAAATATACTTACAGCGATATTAGCCACGGAGAGAGGACTTGTGACGGTCGTAGTGCTAGGAGCTGTGGAACACGTGGTGGAGTTGGGTATGGCACTCTCCAGCCAGTGCTTATACAGTCCACACTCCGTCACTACTCTCATCCTGTTTACAAAACATTAATATGATCAGGAGGGAGAGCAGGTGTTATGATTTCACAGCAGAGAGAGAGAGAGAGAGAGAGAGAGAGAGAGAGAGAGAGAGAGAGAAAATCAAGATCTCTTCATTCCGAGATGCTTGGATGCTTTGCGTTTTAAAGACTGGAGGTCATAGGCAGAAGGGAAAACAGACAGAGGAAGACATTTCTAGAGGTGACCTGTCGCGAACATAAAACACTTAGAGTAACGGCTAACTCTTGCATTAAAGAGATAGACAGAAAGGGGATGGGAGTTTGCTGCCAGACGGGTGCTACAAAACCAGTCGTAGCGGTGGAGGAATGCAGGCAGTCTCTTCAGAGGAGCAGTAACCACTGAAGTAGTGATAGAAAAGCATAAAGATGCAACAGTGCGGCAAAAAGACGGAAGTTTATGTAAGCAAGAAAGAGGAGGAGAGGTAATGAAACGAAATGCCTTTGACTCCACTTTTCTTAGAAATGTATGTGGGAAGCCTCCTCACACATGAGAGTTGTAGTCGACACATAATAAGATCCATGTACGAAGTCAACAACTCTGTATGGGTAAAGAAGGCACGGAATCGGCTTAGCACACCCAGTCTCTTGAGCAGATACTACACGACAGGTAATATGATCTCTCCAAGACAAATTCCTAGAGTAAGAGAAGACAGGTCTGTTCAAAGATGATGCAGGACTGAAGTGGATATTGTTAAAAATTAAAGTATAATCCTGCGGAAGATTTTAACATGTCGAAGGATGTAAGAACTGAGTTTTTTATGCATTAAAACAACAAGGTTACCTTAACCTCAATCAAAGACATGAGCAAAGTAAGACATTAGGTGTGCCATAACCTCATCCAGTGTTTGTTGAAGTAACTGCTGAGATGGACGTTGTGAGAAGTGAATGGAAAAGTTAAAGGTGGGAGTCATCAGTTTATAAGTGGATAGGGTTAGATGTACAGTTTAGGTCACTGATGAATAAAAGGAAGAGAGTTGGTGATAGCACTGAACACTGAGGAACACCACTATTGGCAGCTCACCGGGTCGGTCAGGATCACTTGATGGTAGTGATCGTCAGCTTTTACCCTCCCGGAAGGAAGCTGAGAGCTCATATAGTCCGATCTATGGGCAAGGCTGTGACCTTCACACACGCACACACCCATCCCCTTGCTCAAGGGGGACAGTAACCACCCACTTCGTCAGTGAAACTTTTCGCAACCTGAGCGAGGCGCGAACTCCCGTCTACCAGATGGCAAGCGAGAACGCTACCACTGCGCCGCTATAGGAGAAGAACAGTGAGCATCTACAACAGCAGCTACAGAACACTCAGACATTAAGCTAAAGATGAAGACACAGATGGAAGGAAAACAATCTGAAGAAGTAGTTTGGATATTAAATATTTATCCCATACTCTATCGAAAGCATTTAAGATGACAAGTGCCGTGGCAAATCTTGCGTCAAAGCTCCAAAAGGAGGATGAAAGGAAAGTGAGAAGATCGACAGTGGAGCGTCCCTGGCGAAAACCATACTGGCAGTCGTAAAGAAAGCTGTTGTAGAAAAGGTGCTTTATTTATATATTTTTTTGCTAAGAATAGTTACTAAAACTTTAGAGGTTCAGGATGTTAAAGCGACTGGGTGATAGTTGGAGGGCCGAGAGTTGTTACCCTTCATTGGGACAGGCTGAATATGAGCAAACTTCCAGCAAAAAGGACAGGAACAAGTCGACAAAGACGAGCGAAAGACTGACGATGAGAGTGCATGTGAGTGAGGAGGAGGAGGGGAGAGGAAGGGGGAGGCCAAGGATAAGGTGGAGAGAAGGAGTGGAGAGGTATATGAGAGAGGGGAGAGGGGACTTGAGCTGGGAGCAGGGCGGTGAAATGGCGGGGGACAGGGCGACATCGAGGCGATATGTTTGTGGCCACCCCTTACGGCATTAAGGAGCCTGGCAATAGACAGCTAGACAGACAAATAGTCAAAGGCGAAAGAATTTACTGAAACATCAAGTAAGCACAGAAGCAGAGTGTGTGTGTGTGTGTGTGTGTGTGTGTGTGTGTGTAAACGCACAATAATTCGATTTTAAGCAAATTGGCTGGAATAACTGAGGGTCAGCCATTCAATAAGTTTTATTTATTTATTTATTTATTTATTTATTTATTTTTTAACTAATAGGTCAAAGGGCAAGGTTACAATGTGAGGCGTGTGTGTGCATGTTAACAAAGCAACTTTAAAAGTTTTAATCTTATTTCAACCATACTTGGTACATATTGGTTTTGAGAACCATATTCCAAAGGTCAAGGTCGCAGAGCTAGTTGCCTTAAATATATTTATTAGAATTATAGACTAAACTTTTTGGAGGGGCTGAGGATAAAGTAAAAATTAAAGGATTCGATTGTGGGAACAGTCAGTCAAAGGTTAACGTTACAAGGAAAGATCAAGAACCTAAGACACAGTGCAAGGTAAACTCAAAGCGTTTTGATCTGATAGAAAAATAATTTGGTGGAACGGTTAAGAGATAGGGAAGATCAGAGGAATGTAATGTTGTGAACAAACAATTAAAGCTCAACGTCACGGCTCAAAATCAAAGTTCGACACGTGTGTCTGGGTGTAAAAAAAAGATGACAAACTGTTTTTATCTGATCTATATCAAACTTGGTGGATGAACTGAGGATCACCCAAGGGGCTGACCAAATGTTTTTGAGAATAATAGGTTAAAGTTTAGGCCCTCGTGGCAAGGCCAGATTAAACAGTTTTTATCCGATGTAGGCTAAACTTTATGGAAGAGTTTATGTTAGAACAAGGATGGAGAAATCCGATTTTGAGAACATCCAGTCAAACGTCATGGTCATAGGGAAAGGTCATATGTGAAACTCACTGGGCTAAGCCAACACAAGCAGCTTTGATCCGAGCTGAACCGAACTTGGAAGCACTAACGGTTAGACAAAAGCGAAGTAACTCGATTTTGAAACTAATCAGTTGCAGGAGAAGGTCAGAAGACAGAGTCTTAGACCTGGTTGTGGGCGCAGGAATGGTAGTCTCAATGCTCCTTCATATTAAAAATTTTACAATTATCGTATTTGTTTCACTACACTAACGTAAGTCAACTATATTCATGCCAATACCTGACAATTTTACTGAAGTAAGGGGAGCTTTTTCGAACTATGGAACTCATTAACCCTTTCACTATAAGATTATTCCATTATGTGGAATAAAACTGCCTGGGGACAGCAACGAAAAGTGTAAAAGACATTCTCGTACTTGTTGTTGTTGCCATTACTGTTCAACACCGATATGCCTGGCCCATTATACCCTTCGGTTGCAGGTAGGAACTGCCCTTTTTGAGGCTGTCATTTAGGTTCCCATCAGATCTGTCTGTGCGGATGTGCAAGATTTGTGTGTGAGTGTGTGAGATTTGTTTCTTATAGGGGTACAATGTGTTCGTTGTGTTCATGAAGTTAGCCATCACTATAGGGCGTTTTGGTGAGGAGGTCATCGGCATTTAACAAAAATATACTTAGGTTGGCTGTCCGAGGCAATGTTGTCTTGTGCTGGACTGTGTTGCAGGTGTAGTGTCTGTGTGCAGGGGTTGAACTGTGGTGCCATGGGTTGTGAGAGTCGGGGAGATTTTTAGATGGGATGGTGAAAATGTGTTTGGTGTGACAGGAGGTGGATCTGTTCCACCTGTCACGCACCCATGTATTGTGGTGATATCTGAAATTTGCAAGTGTATTTCATGCACTGTGGATCTATTCCTAGCATGAGTTACATTAAACTGATTCATGTATTCGTTCTTTGCTTGTGATGAGTTGGAGCAAATCGGTCACATGTATCGTGGTTGGGGCCCAGGTCTTCTCTCAGCGTATGTCTCCAACAAGTATAAGAGAGAGGGAAATTAGTCATTTTTCTTAGAGTAAAAAATGGCACAGGTAGTTGCTGCCCTCACACGGGAGACGGGACCCCATCAGGATGACCGAGGTCTTCCTTGCAGAACGGGGGGTAAGTCGAGACAGTTCAGTTCTCAGGCCAAAGTCACAGTTGCTCCACCTCCCCTGGGCAGGGTAGGCTCCCCTTTCCAGCGCCTCGTAGTGAATGTGTTGACCAACTCTTTTACTTTCATCATCCTACTACCAACAGTATCATCATCTCCATCATGACCCTTTTTCTCACCTAATATTGGGTTGAATATCGAGAAAAAAGTATGAAAAGGGAAAATTAGCAACAGCATATCCAGCGAAATGTGTCACACATCTACGAGTCATTCAAGCTCCAGGTATGTAGGTTGCACCTCAGTTGCCTAACTGTCTACAATATGTTACTGTATTTCATATAATTTCTTTATAGACCCAGTTCACATTCCCTCAAACCTTTTGCTCAGGTTTTTTAAATTTTATTTTATATAAACTGGTCTGAAGCTACTTCAATGGGGTACAAAAATTCATAATTTCTCGGTCAGTGTCTGAGGCATTTTTAATCCGTTTCGCTGCCGAATATACAGTAATTGTCTGATATTATCCACAAGCAAATATTAGGTTTGCATTCACAAAGTTCTTTATTTGTCCGACCTTTTTATTCCGAAACGTTTTCTTGTGTCTAATTCTTACTACGTCCACACGATTCTAACTCAAGTTAGAGGAGGTATCTTGTAATGAAAGATTTAATGAGGACAATACTTAATCTCACCCAACTCTAAGTCATCTATTCTGAATAAATTCATTTGGTAGTGAAGAGGATAAGTGTTTCACTATAACAATGTATTTATTTTATTTTTGCTATTTTTACACGAATTTATTTAACTCTGGGAGGACATCCAATAGCAGCGGGGTTATAGAACGATGTAGTTAATTTCTTCCAGGTCGAAGTTTCTCATTAGCTGAAGGAAATCATCTGGCAGTAGCAAAAATATAAAAAGGTCATCGTGTTGAATGGGTTAATCTATTTCCTACTTTGACGTCCTCTTTTATTTGTATTCTTGATGTCTTTAGATAACATTATTCAACTTAAGAGGAACCTCTAGTTGAAAAGTGGTTAAAGAAGGCGGCAAACTGTCACTCTAATATAAAACCTCACTCCTTCAATGGACAGCAGTGTACGGAGGTAGCAAGAGTTTAAAAAAATCTTCATCATGGCTGGACGGAGCTCTTGGCTGTTTTGCATATTTTACATTCATAGATAATTATCGTAAATATGCCCTTCATTATTCTCTTGACTTTAATTAAGCCATTTGTGGCAGGAAGACTAAAACAGAGAAACCACAATTTCAGTAAAAAGGTAGATTTTTTTTCCCAGGTAAGTTCAGGGACGTAACTTCTACCATTTTCCGCCTACAGAGCATAATACTGAACTTGATTTTTAGAATTAAATCGATCAGATACAGCTTTCACCAACCTTTCAACTCAAGAAAGTAATTTGAATTTTCTTCTTTCTACCACCAGACAGTCTTATTCAACGTAGGAATAATGTTCTGCAATAAAGGAGTTGAAAGTCTATTTCTGCCCTTCCATTTTGAAAAGCCTTCTTCAAGTTTAATGAAACTGGCTGGTGGTGACAAGCATAAAATAAAAAAAGAAGGCATGGGAGTGAATGGTCAACTATTTCGCAACGATGTTTGTTTTGTCCTGCCATCTGACGGTTTTATTCAACATCACAATGGCCTCTGGCGGATAAGAACCTTAGTAGAGCTTACATTTAACAATCTTAGTTTAAAAAATATCTTTGAAGTTTAGTAAAATAATGTATAGGAAAGGAAAATAAAAAGATTTAAATGTTGCTGAAGTCAAATAATGACCCCTTCCCCACTTGTTACTGAGCTCCTCTTCGAATGACGTATTGTTCTTCTCTTCTTGCTGCTACCAGGCGATTTGATTCAGATTAAAACAAGATTTCGAACTGGAGGTGTAAGATATGCCCATCAGTTAACCCACAGTGCGAGATGCTCTAGTAAGTTTAATTATATCGTCTGAGATCATTAAGAATAGACTGAAAATACATTATTTAATTAGGAGGGTAAATTGTTCACACCTTCAGCACGACCGACTAGGATTTTTTTTTTTTTTAATCAGGCTACTAACAAACGAAATCATTTAGCGCATGCTGTACTGTGAAGTCTTTTATGTTACACAGTTGCTAATATCAGACAGATTTATAACCACTGGAGGGACTTTTAAATTGAACAAGTATTTACAGACATCATTATCACCTTCGAAGCAAGGGACTCTCCCTTAGTTTATTAAAAAAAAGAATCTGTAGGTAGCAAGAATAAACTAAGACGACATCGTACTTACAGGGACGTGGGAAGAATATCTTGTAGTGAATTGTTAATGAGGTCCATATCTAACCTCTCAGTTTCGGAAATTGTCTCAGATAAATGGGAAAACCAGTAATCTCATTCGATATATATAGCTACTGTGTCAATATGAACATTGCAACTTACACCTTACTAATGAAGCCTAGCTGACTGACCGCCTGTAACATTACCATAGTTCTCAAAAGATGCCAAATTTTCCAACATACATTTTTTGCCTTCTACTGTGATGAATAATGCAATCAGTTACAGATAAAGGAATAAACTCATGCATTCGACGGCTCCAGCTGAATAACGCATTATGTCTATGACTCTGAAACTGCCAAATATTAGGAATGAAGTTTGTTATGAAACTATATTACTGGGAATACCACATCGGATGCAGTAGTTACTTTATAGAAATTTGCATTACCATCAATATATTTCCATAAACTTTCAGTATAACATGCAGTTTTACCAATATTTATCTTCTGCTACTACTGCCTTTTGATAAGTGTTATTGCTAACGAATTGGTGATTCTCCAAACACAAATCACTGGGTACTCCTACTTTTTTTGTATTTTTGTTTTTTTAGTGCAAGGAAGAAGGAATGAAAGGCCAGGTACCCGCAAACCGTTCCTGCCAAGAAAAGAAAAAAAAAAAAAGAGAGCCATTTTCATGATCCGTTCATTTCCAGATGCCTGGGCACACTGCGTTTGAAAGACTGGAAATCATAGGAAGTAGGAAAAACAGACAGAGGGAGACAGTTCCAGAGTTGACCTGTTGCTTAAATGAAGGACGGGGAGTAACGGTTAACTCTTGCATTAGAGAGTTGGACAAAAAAAGGATGAGAGTTTGATGCTAGATCGGTGCTACGCACCAGTCGTTGAAGTGGAGGGATGCAAGCAGAAAGTTCAGAGGAGCAATGACCACTGAACTAGCGACAGAAAAGAGATAAAGATGCAACAGTGCGGCGAAGGGACAGGTTGAAGGGAGCCAAGAGGAGGAGAGTTAATGAGACGAAATGCCTTTGACTCCACCCTGTTGCGAAGAGCTGAATGTGGGGAGCCTTCCCACAAATGAAAGTTGTACTCTACACAGGGACGAATAAAACCCCTGTATAAAGTCAACAACCGAACTGGGGTAAAGAAGGTATGGAGTCTGCTTAGCACACCTAATCTCTTGGAAGCAGATTTTACAAGAGATGTAATATGATCTTTCCAAGATAAATCCCGAGTGAATGAAGCCCAAACGCATGTTCAAGGATGATGCAGGATTGGGCTGGATATTATTAAAAATTGGTGGACACTACTGTGGAAGATTTTGTCGCGTTGATAAGTGTAAGAACTGAGTTTCTGATGCATTAAAAACAACAAGATTATTTTTACCCCAGTCAGAAATACGAGCCAAGTCAGGCATTTGGTGTGCCATTGCCTCATCCCTTGTTTGCTGAAGTAACTGCTGAGATGAACGTTGCGGGAACCGAATGGAAAGGTGAAGGGTGGAATCATCATCGAACAAGTGGACAGGGTTAGATGTACAGCTTACATGGTCATTGATGAATAAATGGAAAAGAGTTGGTGATAGGACAGAGCCCTCAGGAACACGACTGTTGATGGGTCTACGAGAAGAACGATGGCCGTCTACAACAGCGGCTATAGAACGACCAGAAAGGAAGCTGTAGATGAAGGCACGGATAGAAGGATAGAAACCGTAAGATAGAAGTTTGGAAATTAAAGATTTATGGCAGACTCGATCGAAAGCCTTTGAGATGTCAAGAAAAATGGCAATGCTTTCGTCAAAGTCCCGAGAGGAGGATGAACCAGGAGTCTGAAAGGTAGGTGAGAAGATCGCTAGTGGAGCGTCCCTGACGGAACCCAGACTGACTATCAGAAAGAAGGTTGTGATAGGAAAGATGCTTTAAAATTTTCTGTTAAGAATTCACATGATAACTAATGAGACACAGGATGTTAAAGCAATTGGACGATAGTTAGGGGGCTGGGAATGGTCACCCTTCTTTGGGACTGGATGAATGAGAGCAAACTTCCAGCAAGAAGAAAGGGTACAAGTTGATAGACAAAGGTGAAAAAGTTTACCAAGGAAGGGTGTAAGCAGAGAAGCACAGTTCTTGAGGACAACTGGAGGGATTCCATCAGGCCCATATGCCTAATTAGTATTGAGGCCAGTGAAGGCATAAAATACATCAGCTGAAGAAATTTTATTGTCAGCCATGAGGAAGTCAGAGGGGGGAATCGAGGGAGGAACAGCACAGGAATTGTCTAAGGTGGAATTGGAGGAGAAAATCTTAGCGAAGAGTACTGCTTTATCAGTAGAAGAAATAGCTACAGAGCCATCAGAATAGAAAAGAGGAGGGAAGGTTGATGAGGTAAAGTTGTTAGAAAGGTTTTTGGCAAGATGCCAGAAGAAGCAGGAAGAATTTGAGTTGGAGAGTTGAAAGCATTTAGCACGGATGAAGTTATTTTTAGCAGAGCGATGTGAGACAACACGATTCCAGGCAAAAACATAAAAAAAGATGTGATTCAGGGGTGGGTTGGCTCCTGTACCTCTTATAGGCCCTCTCCTTGTTGTGGACAACATTAGAACAAGTGTGATTAAACCAAGGCTTTCTTGCATTAGTCAAAGAATATGAGAAGGGAATGTATGTTTCCATGCCCGAAAGAATAACCTCTAAAATGCGCAAGGCACACTCAGATGGCTCCCGGCCATGGAAGCAATAAGCATTCCAGGGGAAATCAAAGAAGTACTGCCTGAGGGCTTCCCAATCCACAGCTCCAAAGTGCCGTTTCTATGGAGGGTCCACAGGCCGTACCGGAGCAATAGAACAGGTTAAGGAAATAAGGTTGTGATCGGAGGAGCCCAACGGAGAGGAAAGGTTAACAGTGTAAGCAGAAGGATTAGTTGTTAGGAAAAGGTCAAGTATGTTGGAACTCTCTCCAAGGCAGTCAGTGATATGGGTAGGGTGCTGTACAAGCTGCTATATGTCATTAAGGCCAGAAAAGATGTAGGCTTGGCAGCCAGGTGGATCAGTGAAAGAAGAGGAGAGCCAAAGGTGGTGGTGAACATTGAAAACTCCTAGAATGGAGATTTCAGAGAAAGGAGAAATGGATAGAATGTGTTCCATCGTAGAAGGAAGATAGTCGAAGAATTTTTGATAGTCAGTAGAATTAGGAGATAAGTAAATAGCGCAGATTTTTTTTGTCAGAGAATGACAGAAAAGCGGAAGCGAGAGAGTAGAGAATTCAGAAGAATCAAGTTCAGGAACACGAGAGCAAGATAAGTTGTTGCTACATATACACAACAGCCACCTTTGGCTTTGGAATGACTATTCCTGCTTATGAGAGGTACTCCTACTTACCTCTGATTAATGGAAGGAGTGAGTGGACTGTTCTTCTCTGTGATCATGGCGAATATATAAGGTAGAAAAGTGTCCTGTGATGTGTAGAAGTCACATCTCCCTGTAAAGAAATAGCACTGAAAACAACGTATCGAATATATCAAAAGTTTGGCTCACTTTTTTTACAAACAGCCGTAGTTTCGTTGGCATGAAAGACTTACGAGTAGTACTCTTGTGGCGATAAATTTTGCATACTGGACCTCAATGCTGTCTTGTATATTTTCCCTTTTAATATCAACATGATTTGGATCAGCCACTTACGAGTACATGAACATTCTTAGGTTCCTATACTTGCTCTCAACTGAATGAAATTGTCAGACATTAAATGGAAAAATTATTAAAGCTGAATCTGACCATGAACGGGTTAATAAGAACATAATTTGCATCAGTCATAAACAAGCGGATGTTAAGGAATAATAAACAAAATTCTTGTGCGTCGACAAGTTGTTAAGACAGATCCCCAGTCAAGGAGCATTACCACCCAGAGAGGATACTAGAGGGAATACTGTCATGGCTCTAAATTATCATAATACAATGCATAATAGCATAGTAGCATAGCAATCTAGAGAGTGAGTCAGATAGGGTAGTGAAAAGGAAATGATGCTTGCATTTTCTCTGAGGCCTGCCAGATTGCAAGGTGTCACCTGTCCAGCTCACAGTAGGAAGTAACATAGCTCGCACTTTTGTACCGTGGGAAGATGACTAAGGAAGAGACATACTCACATACAGTGTTCTAGAAAGGTTCCTGGACATGCCTAGTCCACGTGACAAGGCTTTCCTATACCACAAGGATGCGACCTACATCAGAATTAAGAGAGACAGCCGGGAGAGAGGAAAAAAGGAGACTGAGGAGCACGGTGGGAGACAAGGGGCAGGCTCACGAGAGTTAGCTAGCATTAGACACTCACATATTGCACTCGTGTGTGATAGACTCAGTTAATCTCGAGAACAAAACTACAATCACCTAAACCTCATCTTTAACTCCTCCCATCGTTTACAACATATTATTTTTTAACAACTACAACCGCCTCGGCTACGGGTACAACAATACGAATAATGACCACCACCACCACAATCAATCGCCATCATCATCATCGTCATTATTGTGTCGTTTTATCCCAGCACAAGAGGGTGTGAGGTCGAATCCAGGAAGCTAGGAAAAATAAAGCATAAAATAAAGAAGTAATGAAGAGCATGCACAATGAAACAGGCCACACACTCATTCACTCACCGTCCAGTTTTCTAGAATCCAGACGCTACCTTACAGACACACCTTTCCACACATATGCTCTTCATAATTACCTATCAGGCTCAGTCAGTCCGACGACTATCAAACTATAAGTGGGATTCTGAGCAAAACAAAATTTTGCACAAGTAAACAAGTGATAGTTTTATTAAAATTTGAAGAATATTTGAGCTATTCTCATTGTTAACCCCCTCAGAACGATGACACTCTTTTAACATTCTATTCTTACCACCAGCATTTTTTCCCAACTATGATTTGATCGAGCTGGAGAGGTTCTTGGCACTATTCAGTTATTATTATTATTATTATTATTATTTTTTTTTTAGCAAAGAGGATACTTTCTCATGCTCAAGAGCTGTCATTATCATACTCATCATAAAAAGTTTTTATAACCTTAACAGAATAGTGAAGGTGGATGGAGCAGTCGGTAAGTGGGGTGTGCCTGCTGAGATGAATGAGAATGGCAGTGCTTTAGTGGACATTTGTGCAGGGAGGGGGTTATAGCCAATACGCTCCTCAAACACAAAATGATCCATAGGTATACGTGGCGAGTGATGAGAAGGGCGGGAGGTGAACTGAAAGAACGAAAGGCAATGATTGATTATGTGTGTGTGTGGATGACGGGGTGAGAAGGTGTGTAATGGATGTAAGAGCGAATAGAGGTTGGGGGAGTGGACTTTCTGACCACCACTTGGTGGTGGTGAGAATCAAGGTCCAAATCAAATGGAGAAATAGAAGGGAAGGACAGGAGGTAGTAGTTCATACAAGGAGGGTGGAAAGGTTAAAAGAGGATGGAAAAAAGGTAAAATATTAGAGAGAAGAGGAGGAACGATTGGATAAATATGAATTGGAGCAAATGGGGGACGTGGAAGGTGTGAGCAAGATATTCACAGAAGAAATTTGTGCAACATGTGAGGTGGTGTGTGAGGTGAAGAGAAGACGAAAGGGAATGCAGGGAACAGCATGGTGGAATGGAGAGGTGAGACAGGCTCTGGCACAAAAGAAGAAAGCATATAGTGAGTAGATGAGAAACAGAGGCGTGAAAAAAGAGGGAAGAGAGTTATTCTGTAGGTAAAGAGGAAGAAAGAGGTGAAAAGATTAGTAAGAGAGAGTAAGTAGAGAGTGGATGAGGAATTTGAAAGGAATTTGAGTGTAAAGTGGAAGAAATGTAAGAAAATGTTCTGGAAAGAGGTAAAGAATGTTAGACAGGGTGTCATAGAAGTTAGTCGGGGAGTGAAAGATAAAAATGGTGGATTGCTAGTGGAGAAGGGAGAAAAAATGAGCAGATGGAGAGAACACTTTAAGGAACTGTTGAACACAGAGAAGGAAAGTAATGCGAGTATAAGTGGCTGGGAAATGGTTGGGAGACGGAGGGATGTGAGAAGAGAGGAAGAAATCAGTAGTATGGAAATTGTGGAAGCAATGAAGAAAGTCAAAATGGGGAAAGCCGCAGGAATTGATGGAATGTGTCGTGAAATGCTGAAGCATGAGGGAGAGATAGTAGTAGAATGGATATGGAAGATGTGCAAATTGGCCTGGGAGAAAGATAGAGTCCTGGAGGACTGGAAGTCAAGTATAATTATTCCCCTGTACAAAGGAAATGGGAAAACGAAGTGTGTGGTAATCATAAGGGCATTTGCCTTCTTAGCGTAGTAGGGAAAGTATGTGATAGGATACTTATTGACAGAGTTAGGGAAATAACAGAGGAAGTAGTTGGAGAAGAACAGGAAGGTTTTAGGAGGGGCAGAGATTGTGTAGATCAGAAATTTATTCTTAGATCTTAGTGGAAAAAATTCTAGAGAAGGGAAAGAAGTTGTTTGCAGCTTCATGGATTTGGAGAAAGCATATGACAGGGTGGATAGACAAGGACTGTATAAGTATTGAGAAAATATGGAGTAAATGGGAAGTTGTTGAATGCCGTGAAGAGTACTGTATGTGTGAGGGTGCTAAGGCTGCAGTGCGTATGGATAGTGAACTGAGTGAATTTTTCTTTTTGAAAGTTGGATTGAATCAGGGATCCATTGTTGTTCAATTTGTATATGGATGAGGTTATAAAAGAGATACAAGGTAGGGAAGTGGATGTTGGAGCGGCCCTAATGAGGGAGGGCAGTGTTTGGAAACTCGATGTACTGTTGTTTGCGGATGATACTGTGTTCTTAAGTGAAGACGAAAGGAAGCTGCAAGGCTTGGTGGATGAGTCTGGGAAAGTGTGCGTGAAACGAAATCTGAATGTAAGTGTAGGGAAGGGTAAAGATATAGTCATCGAGAGAAGTGAAGTCAGTGAATGAACAGTGTGGCTGGATGAGGCGGAAATGGATAATGTGAGTGCTTTTAAGTACTTGGGTAGTGTGATGAGTGCGGATGGAAGTGTAGAGGATGAAGTGCTTGAAAAGGTACAACTCAAACATATGGAAGTGAAGGTTGGACCTTGTTGGAGGGACAGAAGACAGGAGTGAGAGCAGTGGAAATAAGTTATTTGAGAGAAGCTTGTGGAGACACATGGAGAGACAGACAGACAAATGAGGAAGTGAAGGAGAGTTGTGGTGTGTATGTGGATGTGATAGGAAGCTTTAGGAGAAACACACTGAGATGATTTGGCCATGTGGAGAGGATGGAGAGTGAGAGACTGACAAGGAGAGTGTATATGAGTGAGGTGGAGGGGGGGAATGGGAGGGGAAAGCCAAGAATGAGATGGAGGGATGGAGTGGGGAGGTATAAGAGAGAGGGGTGCGTGAACTGGGAGCAAGGCAGTGAAATGGCGGGGAACAGGGCTACATGATGGCGATTTGTTTGTGGTCACCCCTTACGGGATAATAATAATAATAATAATGATAACAATAGATTAATAGACAGAAAAATAGTCTTTCGACATCCTGCATAAAATGGGGAGTCGTACTTATGGGGCTACTGCAGTGCACCAAGATACAACACGGCACTAGACTACCTTTGAAATGGTTACAAAGCACCTCCACATAATGATCTAGATGTAAATCATCTTTATATGATCTCTAGAAATCAAAGATGATAAGCGCTTTGTTAACGTCTCTACGAAGAGATCATTAGAGAAAAGTTAAAATCAAACTGAACTTAATCTAAACTAAATTTATTTTTTTCTGGTTAGCCAAATATAAATATCCACAATGCGGTTTGGGAATTACCTGCCTTTGATCCCAACATATACGCAATGCTGGGGATCCAAGTTTGATCTGATTACACACACACACACACACACACACACACACACACACACACACACCACACACACACACACACACACACACACACACA
>JAGKTI010011534.1:11601-26232 GCA_018397915.1 Birgus latro | reverse complement strand
TATATGAACAGGAAAACACGAAAATAGAATAAACATGAACGTTTCATTGTTTACATCAACCTCGCCAATGGTTCTTTTTTCAGGCAAGAATTTGCATGCTCCGACGCATAAAACGAAGCGTTCCGTTCACAGCACACCATCCTCTCTTTGGCGTAGGGGACTTCAGTAGCAACTATTTCTTAAGACAATTTTTGTATACCACACCTGAACAATCTCAGACTACTTTACCTACTCTCAGAAGAAGCAAGAAGAAACTATTTTCACAGACCTGCGGTGAGACTATGCATCACCTGATACAACAGCTGACATGTCAGATCAATTAAAAATTTCAGTCTGAGCAACTTTGTATCTCTTCAGAAAGTCGCTAAAATGCCTCCTTATAACAGAAATTAAAAATCGCCTATTAGTCAGCTCAGGCATCAGCTGACGCGACAGCAGAAATGTTAAATCAACTCAAATTTTCAAGCTGAGCAACTCTGAATTTCATAAGAATATCGCTCGGAGCTCTCCAAGAGCAAATATTCGAAATTTCCTTGAGAGAGAGAGAGAGAGAGAGAGAGAGAGAGAGAGAGAGATCCCAAGGTGTACCGCTTACAGACCTGTCAGCTTCGCCGCAGGTAAAAATCGAACCGACATCGGTTGGAATAGGATACTTGAGTTGTTCCAGTCATGAGAACATTAATGTGGACGACATTAATATTCTCAGGTTCCTTTACTCGCTACCAGGTGAATAAAACATATGACGTTGGTTGCAATAAAACACAACAGACCACGAGACCTCATAGATTGTTTCATGTTCTTCGTGCTTTTTCAGCATCGCCATACCATGCAAGAAACCGTTAAGAAGTCATACGCAAAATAAATAGCTGACGAAGGAGAGTTGCGAAATCTCTGAAGCCAGCAAGAAAGCAGCCCAATAATACACGTACTGACTGAAATCTGCGTAGCTTTGTATGTCGTGCGTTATGCATATTGTGTGTTGTAAAATGATAACCAAGGCATTAGAAAAAAAAGTATGACTTCTACCCAGTCAAAACGAGAGGTTTGCCATGAAGTGAATAAAATATTCAGACATTAGCAAAAAAGTAAACAGAAAAAAAAAGCAAGAAAGAAAAAGAAAAACGATTTTTTTTTTTTTTACTGAACTGGTTAGGTACAAGTTAACTCTAATCTTTCCAGTAAGAGAGGGCTCCCGTAAGAAGATAGTTTTATGGAGGGAGGAAGAAAACTGGAAATGAGAAGTCATCGTACTGAACAAATTAAGGGTTTTGAACATCTTATACAGTAGAGATGCAATTGCAATCTACGTGACCACTGCAGTCTAGCAACTGATATTTAGATGACGCAAATTTGCTCAGAGAGAGAGAGAGAGAGAGAGAGAGAGAGAGAGAGATTTCCATGCGTGACTGTATGCATCCCTACTTGTACAATGGGATCCGCCCCTTACGTGGTTTGGGAGCCAGACAGAGGCCAGCGTATATATGGGAGGAAGATGGGGCCGCACTGGCGTCAGTGTGAGTCGAAACGAAGCCATGAATCCACGTCTGCTGCTTTCCCTCTGTGTGGCGGTAAGTTTGTGTGTGTGTGTGTGTGTGTGTGTGTGTGTGTATGTATGTAGAGTGGTGCTATGGATGTGTGGTGCAGGTATGTGATGATGTAGGGAGGTGTGTGGTACTAAATGTAAATGAAGGGGTGTGGGAGGTGTGGCAAGGTCCTGTGGTGCCAAAGTGTAAAGAGGTGTGAGATGGGTGTGGGATGGAGGAGGAAAGTGTGGTATAAGTGTAGAAAAGTGTAGGGAGTTGTGATTTACTGGGTGTAAGTTTGGATGTCTTGAGAGGTGTGGTGTGTACTGGAGGAGGGTGAAAGGTGGTGTAATGCAGTGTGGTGTAGATACTGGAGAGTATAGATTGGTGTGGTGTAGCGTGGGAAGGTGTAGGTAAGTGTGGTGTAACATGGGAAGGTGCAGGCTTGTGTGGTGTAGGTGTGCGAGGGTGTCGGATGGTGTGTAGAGTGAAAGGGTGTATGTTGATGTGATGCAGTTGTGGGAGGGTGGAGGTTGGCGTGGTGTAGGTTTGTGTGATGTAAGTTGGTGTGCTTTAGGTGTAGGAGGGTGTAGGTTGGTGTGGTGGAGGTGTGGGAGGTTTTGGGTTGGTGATGCAGGTGTAGGTTGGTGTGATGCAGGTGTGGGAGGGTGTAGGTTTGTGTGGTGTATTGTGTAGGTGTTGGTGTAGGTTGTATGTGTTTAATTCCTCCCCGTAGAATGGAGCAGTCTTAAATGTTTCCTTCATGCCATATTCAGCTCAGTTTGTGAAATAATTGTACGTACGTTTTTGACATGATCGAAAGTTTGTGTAAATTGATCGTACTTTGGCGAGCTGATTGTGAGTTGGTGAGTTTGATCGTAAACGTATGAACTGATGACAAGTTTGTGAACTGATAGTAAGTTGTGAGCGAATCGTAATTGTGAAATAAATGTAAGTCTGTGAACATCGTAAGTTTGTGAGTCGGTCGTAAGTTTGTGAAATTATCGTAAGTTGTGAATTAATGGTCGCCTTTAAATTACACTGCCGATCTCTCTCTCTCTCTCTCTCTCTCTCTCTCTCTCTCTCTCTCTCTCTCTCTCTCTTCTTTATTAATTAAATTCACCCTACAGCCACACGATTCTATTCTTCTTTTTAAGGCCAGGGTGATCCCTTGAGGAGTTTTTGGGCCGTATTCTAAGTGCCATAGGAAGGTTCGTAGCACCTGTCTCATAGCTATTTATTTTGCACATTACACTTTAACCTTCTCTTGCCTGGGATTTACTGATCATCCTAAAATCGACAAAGTTTGCGTTAGTTTTATACAAGAGGATGTTGAGGCGTAACGTGAAGATCAAATCGTTGAGGATGAGGTGTTACAGTCTCCACAGAGTCACATAGAATTCGATCCATACTAACAGACTTACGGTCAGCTTACTTCCATGACAGTGATTTTTTTTTTTTGGGGGGGGGGGGGGGTGGGGGGGGGGGGAGGTATGGGGAGGACAAGAAATATGGGAAATTGTTGTACTCTGACTTGTGCTTACTAACACCCAGCGCAGTAGGGTTACAGCAAACCATTTCGCTTGTTCTCAAGTGTAGAGTCACGTAAAGGCAGCACAGTGATATGGGATGTATCAGTACCCACCTTTTCTTTTTTCTCTCTCACAACATACCTTGTTGTGCGTTAATCCCCCACCCCCAACTGCTCAGTGCTCACCTCTTCAGTACGATACTCCGTTGAATCCAGCGACGTAAGTCTTCACGTATTGCTGTTACTCCAGGACGATTGTACTCAGCTGAGGAGAGACTTTTCGAGCACGATGAGTTAGATACTGCCTTCATTAAATAAAATAAAATAAATGAAACTGTCTGGACATGAGAAAATTAAACTAAACTTTTTTTCCCTGGGAGTATAGCAGCTGATACTTCATCCTTGCTACCGGTGACCCATTGTATTCAGCTTACAGGTAAAAATCCCTCGTGCTAAAGAAGTCAGAAATAACCTCCATTAACCCATAGGGTGATATGATGTCTTGAATTATTTCTTGCCACCACCGAATGATTTTACTTAGAAGAGACTCCTTGGCAATGAAAATGTACGAAGAACTGACTCTGCGCACGATTTCTAGGACTGAAAGAACTGGTCTATTATAATGATTATTTTTTTCGGCATAGTTGGCTGCTCCTTGACAAAAGTCAATGGCCGGTCAAACATAATTTGTATTTTCCAGGAGAGGAGTTAATAACTGGACAAAACTAAGTGATCCTTTTTTTTTTTTCTTCGACACAGCTGGCTGATCAAAATATTTTAATCATTCTCTGAACAAAAGTCGCCTGTTTGTCAAAATGTATTAATTTCCCATTGGACGACAGTCAATGGCTGGTCAAAAATACTTCATTTATTTTCGGAACAGTAGCTACTGCCTGGTCAAAATTAATTCAAGCTTTGCCTGTCAGGTGGTGCTGCCCGCTGCTGTACTTCCTTTGGTGTGTGCCCCTGACTGCGTTAATGGACCCCCACCTCCCAGTGGCAACTACCCTGCATTTGTGTCACAGCTCTGCAACTGCTCAGAGTTTTACGTGTGTATTGACGACCAAACTGCTGTCGAGATCCTCTCTTGTCCACCTGGTACATAGTTTGCCCAGACTGACGGAACGTGTCAGACAGATCCTGCCTTGTGTGTTGAAACGTTACCACCTCACATCTGTCAAACCAGCTGCTCTGAAGTTGGCACCACTGTGATTCCAGATGTACAGATTATCGCTGACATCAACAACTGTAGCCTGTTCTATACATGTTTGGAGGGTCAGCCAATAGGATTAAATATCTGTCCACCTGACAAACCTCACTTCGCTGGCACTGGATGCGTTGCAAACGAGGCCCTATGCTGTGCTGGTGGCTCCCTCTGTAACGCGATATGCTACGAATCTGAGACCATCATCCCTGACCCATACGACTGCACCAAGTACTATGTCTGTACTGAAGCTGGACCGGCTGATGAGTTATACCACCAAGACTGCCCATCTGGTGAGACTTTCAACCCGACTACCTTAATGTGTGAAGCTAGTGGCCAGTGTTTAACTTTGTGTCCCGGCAGAACCTAGGGTGGTAATGGGGATTGCCTGATCTAGTGGGCTTGCACTCAGCCTGGATATATCTCCAAGAGCCCCAACAGCTGCGTGAAGGGGCACTTACACTGTGTGACGGATCACACTGATGCTCTGGTTAAGGAGTGTACCGATCTGCTTCAGCACTGATTCCAACTCTGCTAATTGTTTCCTGCCACCATGAAATCTCCAAGACACAACTTAACCTCTCTCTGCCTTTCCCTGCCTCTCTCTGCCTTATTCTGATTATCCCAGCCTCATCTTGCCTACCTCTCTTTATTATCATGCCTGCTCCTCTTCTTTAACCCGCCTATCTCCACCATCCCTGCCTGATTTCTGTACTGTATACTGATGCTTGCCTAAGCATCATTTTAATTTCACTATACATATAATACGGTAACATTACTACCATTATCATCACCACCACCATCACAGACTCGACTACCAATAATGAAGGTAATGAT
Source organism: Birgus latro (assembly GCA_018397915.1). Taxonomy (NCBI): domain Eukaryota; kingdom Metazoa; phylum Arthropoda; class Malacostraca; order Decapoda; family Coenobitidae; genus Birgus; species Birgus latro. Next base: position 21,137 of record JAGKTI010011534.1, on the reverse strand, counting down.
AATAATAATAATAATAATAATAATAATAATAATAATAATAAAATTCTTCTTCCTTCTGTCGACGGGTGACTCTGCACTGAGGGACAAGCCAAATGGTTTCCTGTGAACCAGGAAACCATTTACTGCGCTGGGTGGTAGCCATATAACAAAATTATGGCGCCTGGTGGTTTAGTGGGTAATTAAGGCGCTCCAATCGGACTGAGCCAGTGCAGGTTTGTGTCCGGGGGATGGTTGAGGTTTGTTGCTCACGTAATGCCACTCAGGGATGCGTGAGGTTGGTCACTCTCATCTTAAATGTCAGGACCAGCTTGCCTAGCCCCGGGCTTCTAGTTTCTTCATGGTGTAACACTGAATTAGATGATGAATAAATGAATAATAATAATAATAATAATAATAATAATAATATTGCATGTAACAACAATAATAATAATATTAATTAGGAAGCACACACTGAGTGCATACCTCCGTCAACGGCAATAAAACTTGAGATTTACTGCTGTAATTCCATTATCCTACCAGACGAGTACTTTTACGGTCTCATATAGTCATTCAGTCAATTCCACAGTCTTTGTCTGCCCTGCTACAGAATCTATGAGAGCTCATTTCTCCGTCGACGCCAAAGAAGTTTATGACTTATTCCTGCATCCGGATCCGAATCCACCTCAGAATTTAATTAGCCTTTCTTTGACTCACTACCCACCTAGTCACCAGATTTAATTGAAATCCGATATCAGAGTTGTCAGATAACTTGTATACAGACAGACAGAGAGGCAAACAGATATGTCCTTCAGCTTCGTGGGTGGAGGTAACAACAACAAAAATGATAACAATACCAGTAATAATAATAATAATAATAATAATAATAATAATAATAATAACAGTTTTTTTTTAAGAGTAATAAGAACAATGGCAGTGCGAAATAACTATACGGTATACTGAAAATATTACTACTTCTAGCCTACAGTATAGCTGGTAGACCTTTACATGAATTCTCAACCTTTTTCCCACCAAATACCCCCTGAGCTATCAGACCATCGACCCGTACCCCCATTAATCCGACACTGAATACAGAATGGTAATATACGAAGTCTAATTCAGTATACAGTGGTATTACAATGGATATTATCAAAGTTGAAACTGTGATGACTTTATTATGCAGTTAAGCACTAACATCATAGTCAATGTTCAGTGATACTACACAGGAGTGAAACTGTTGCTACTTAGGAAGAATGTAAACATTAACACCAAGTGAGTGTAGGATAGTGCTATTGTACCAAGGCAAGACTAATGAAATTATAATGACTTCATTTGAAAATTAAGCATTAATACCATAAATATGACAGTCAGTAATGAAGTTCATTGCGAAGGCTGTGCCTGATTTGTGCAAACAAGCTTCTCAGTTCGAGGAGCAGTATCACACAGACATACTCGAAGGTCATGCTCCACATTAAGCCGCGCTCGTTATTCAGTTTGTATGTTTAACAGCGTTGGAAATCCTTGCTCACATACTCGTAGGTAAGTACCAGGGAACATTAGCAAAGACCTTACAGCAACGTCAACTACAGCAGGTAAAGCTCACTCATTTTAGACCAGAACTTGGTCAGGGGAAGTGTTTCAAATGCAGCTTTTGTAAGAGTTATTCACCAGTTAGGAATTCTTCTTGCATATTATCTGGGAGAAGATGCACATTTACAATGACTGGATATTTAATGAATTTTGATTCCATCTAGCTCACGCGGGGCCTCTGTTTGTACGTGAACCAACCTGATACGCACATCAACAACCGTTGTACTCTCTCTCTCTCTCTCTCTCTCTCTCTCTCTCTCTCTCTCTCTCTCTCTCTCTCTCTCTCAGTAGCTTTTAATACATTTTCGTCATCCATCTAAGTACCCCCTGGAAACCCTTCTACGAACTCTAGGTTGAGAACCTTTGACCTATGCTATTAAATCCACTGTACCCCCACCTCCCTCTCCCTCTCTCTCTCTCATCGTACTACTACTGAGACAGACCACATCATTGTTTCGCCAGCTTTTTCACTTCCCTTGTGGGGATCTTAACATGCTTGTGGCCCCCTTTTAGTTTTCTCTCAAGCCCCTCACAAATAATAAGGAAAGAAAACTGTTTTGGTGCTCTCTGTTTATTTAACTGCTTACAAATCTCCATCAGAATGCATATTTTGTTACATATCAATTGGATGGATAGTACTGTTTGCTTTCGGTCAGGCGACTGATTCGAGGTTGAATCGCTGATAACGAACACCTCATATCTGGGTCAACAACCAACCGGTTTCGGCTTTTACTTTTTTATGTGCAGTAGGATGGTGAAGCCAGATTAAAATACTATGGTGTGGAGAGCAGCAAGAGGACTCTTAATATGATTTTAAAAACTCACACAGATTTTCTACTTAAACTAGCCGCAGTAGCGGCCGTAGCCCTACTTAAAATCCTGCCGTGGCCCACTTGGGGGCCATGACTTCCAGTTGAGAACCAGTGGATACAATGAGTGAGTGGGTGGTTGTGTGAGTTGGTTGATGGATGGGTGGTGGGTGTGGAAAAGATAAATCCACTGGGGAACAAGTTCATGGGATAAATAGAATCATGAATTAGAAAGGACTGTGTAACATAATAGGTCCGTGGGAGAATGAGTGCTTGAGGAAAATAGGCCCAAGCAGAAAAATAGGTCCAGTGGGTTAAAATGAGTTCATGGAAAAAATAGGTCCATGGGAGACAATAGGTCGATGGGGGGGGAAACAGGTCCATAAGGGGATTTGGTGTGTCCTTATGGGGAAAACTGGATCCATTAGAAAAAAAAATAGGTCCATAGTTATGACTGGTCCAAGGGGGAAGATAGATAAAAGGGAAATAGGTTCTAGGGAGAAAGTACGTCCAAGGAGAGAAAAAAGGTCTTTGTTCCTCTGATATCAATTAACACCGGTGTGCCACAAGGATCACTTCTGGCTCCAACTGTATTTCTAATTCATGTTAATGATTTCTTATCTGTCATCCATAACCCTATCCATTCATATGCAGATGACTCAACACTTCACAGTTCTTACTTAAACAACTGTTCATAAAGTTTAATATCTCTAACTCACAACTCAGTACAACCATCTCCATAATCAAGACTTATCTAGGATCTCTGAATGGGGACAAAATAACCTTGTCTCATTTAATGCTAGTAAAACCAAATACTGTATATACAATTTACGAATAGACAGATATTGCCAGATTCCTATATTACCGTCAATGCTACTTATATTCCTATCTCCAAAAGTATTGAAATTCTCGGTGTTTCACTTAACAATGCCCTCAGCTGGACCTCTCATATCGGATCACTTGCCAAAACCACCTGATAGAGTTCGTAGCTTCTTCAAATAGTTTTTAAGAGTCATGTGCGCTTTCAGTTGGTATATTGCTCACCCTTGTGGAATGGATGTGGAGAGGTTGCACTCAAACACCTAAACAAAATTCAGAACAAAGCTGTTAGAATTATTAATAACCCTGCTATTACAAACAAACTATCATCCCTATAGGTAAGAAGGAATGTTGCCTCCTTTACATTATTTTACGGATACTTTTATGGCAAATGCTCAGACAAAGTTGCATCCATTGTGCCACCTCTCCATGCCTTCCCCTGTGTTACACAGGCTTGTGGTAGCGCTCATGACTGGAATGTCACACTGTCATGTTGCAGAACTTCCACCTATCATAAATCTTTTATTCCCCGAACTGCATTTCTTTAGAACTCGCTTCCCTAGAGTGGTTCCCCCCCAAACTTCAACCTACAGCTGTTCAAGTCATGAATGGAGGTCACCAGTAATCTGCTGTATGGATTATTGTTTTTCATTCATTCATTTTTCCTACCTCTGTTCTGTTATTTAAAAAAAAAAAATGGCGAAATTGATCACTGGAGAAAATAAGTCAGTGTAGAATTTAGATCCATTGTGTACAAACGGTTCAATGGAAAATAGACCCATGGCGAAAATAAGTTCATGATGAAAAAAAGACCATGAGGAATATAGGTCCATGGGCCCATAGGGGAAAATAGGTCCATAGGGAAACATAAGGAAAAGCTCTTCATGGGGAAAAAGATCCATGGAGGAAAACTGAACAATGTGGGAACAGGCCCCTGGGTATAAGACCCGCCGACATGTCGTAAAAATACCCCCGCTAATACCAATACACCAGTCCTGTATGAGACAGCCCTGGCATGTATTCAATATGGACGGTGGGTGTTAGCGCCGAAGTGGTGACATGTAGAGGTGTTGGTATGTAGGAGGACGGCTGGGCCTTGATAGCAGGCTGTGAAGCCTATGCCCAGAGTCGGATACATAAAAAAAAAAAAAGTAGGTAGACAGGGGTTGACTTCTGGTGGGAGTAGCCAAAGATGGCATAGTATGTGCTAGAAATGATGCTATTAATGATAGCCATTCGCACCACACACACTATATTAAACTCACTCTAGCACTATTGTTACCTTTCAACCAAAGAACGTTATTTTCATTTTATTCTTGTTGTTCTCAGATGATTAGAGTAAAAAAAAAAAAACTTAGGTAAGACCTTTCTTTCTGAATAGGTTAATGAGAGGTGTATCCAATCCCTCCAGTTTGAAAGCGTCTCCAAAGCTGAATGATATCTTCTGGAGACAGCAGGAAGAAAACAGTAGCAACTAACCAAATGTCGCTCAGAAATACGTGAATAACTCTTGTTTCTCTCGCTGTATTGTGGCAGAACCAACCATATGTTATATCTATCTACTAGCCCCTACTTCTCTATCTCTTTATCTCCTCCACCCACTTCTCCTCTCCATCCATCACGCTCCTGCACCAGTCGAGAAGAGTAGTACTCCCAAGTTGGATGGAAAGCTGATGACAGGGAGAGCTGGAGCTCCCGTTTCATCAGCCCTCAGGCTCCCGTTTCATCAGCCCTCAGGACTAGTTCCTGACCATTCCCCTCTGCTGAACTTTTTCAGTGTCTCAGTAACACAGAGAGCAGGCCAGCATGCTCTCCAATACAAGTTTCTCTAACTCAGCTCAAGTCTATATGCACAGTACACATTACTCTTCCTTCTCAAAATTAAAAAAGGAAAATGGCAGACATAAACCATGCCTCGGAGTCCCCGGGGGGGGGGCATTAATGCCCCCACCATCCGCCCCTCTCCTGGTGACGACTCCTCGACTTGCCTGGACCCACTGTCTGACTCACTTTTTCTTCATTTCTGCAACATTTGCGGCCTTTCCTCTAACTTTGTCTGCTGAACACGACAGCTCCTCCTCCTCTAAACCTCACCTTCTCTTTTTAACCGAGACTCAGCTGTCTGAGGCAACTGACAGCAAACCCTTTTCTGTATCCTACTCTCTCTATACTCATTTCAAAGACAAAGGTGGCTGTTGTGTGTATGTACGCAACTATCTATCTTGCTTTCGTGTTCCTGAACTTGATTCCTTTGAATTCTCTACTCTCTGGCTTCAGCTCTCCTGTCATTCTCTGACTAAATGTATCTGCACTGTTCACTTATCCTCTAATTCTACTGACTATCAATTTTTTTTTTACTATCTTACTTCTACGATGGAACACATTCTATCCATTTCTCCTTTCTCTGAAACCTGCATCCTAGGAGATTTCAATGTTCACCACCACCTTTGGCTCTCCTCTCCTTTCACCTTGTGAACACGCCAACATCTTTTCTATCCTTAATGACCTAGAGCAGCTTGTACAGCACCCTACCCGTATCCCTGATCGCTATGGAGAGAGCTCCAACATACTTTACCTCTTCCTTACAACTAATCCTTCTGCTTACACTGTTAATTGTTCTCTCCTTTGGGCTCCTCTGATCACAGCCTTATTACCATAACCTGTTCTATCGCTCCGATACAACCTGTGGACCCTCCAAAGAAACGTCGACTGTGGCACTTTGGATCTGCAGACTGGGAGGCCCTCAGGCAGTACTTCTTTGATTTTCCTTGGAATGATTATTGCTTCAACGGCCGGGAGCCATCTGAGTGTACCTTGCGCATTACGGAGGTTATTCTCTTGGGCATGGAAGCATACATTCCTTTCTCATATCCTGTGACTAATGCAAAAAAGCCTTGGTTTAATCACGTTTGTTCTAATGCTGTCCGCAAAGAGAGGGCCTATAAAAGGTACCAGAGGCAACCCACCCCTGAATCTACATCCTTTTTGTTTCTGCCCGGAATTGTGCTAAGTCTGTTCTTCGCTCTGCTAAAAATAATTTCATCCGTACTAGATGGTCTCACGTTTGTTCTAATGCTGTCCGCAAAGAGAGGGCCTATAAAAGGTACCAGAGCCAACCCACCCCTGAATCACATCCTTTTTGTTTCTGCCCGGAATTGTGCTAAGTCTGTTCTTCGCTCTGCTAAAAATAATTTCATCCGTACTAGATGCTCTCAACCCTCCAACTCGAATTCTTCCCGCTCCTTCTGGCACCTTGCCAAAAACCTTTCTGACAATTTTACCTCAGCATCCTTCCCTTTTTTTTTCTACTCTGATGGCTCTGTAGCTATTTCTTCTATTGATTAAGCAGATCTCTTTGCTCAGACTTTCTCCTCCAATTCCACCTTAGACGATTCTGGTGCTGTTCCTCCATCACTTCCTCCCTCTGACTTACTCATGGCTGACATAAAAATTTCTTTAGCTGATGTATTTTCTGCCATCACTTGCCTCAATACTAACAAGGCATATAGGCCTGATGGAGTCCCTTCTGTTGTCCTCAGAAACTGTGCTTCTGTGCTTACACCCTGCCTAGGTAAACTCTTTCGCCTTTGTCTTTCAACTTGTACCTTTCCTTCTTGCTGGAAGTTTGCTCTCATTCAGCTAGTCTCAAAGAAGGGTGACCACTCCCAACCCTCTAACTATCGCCCAATTGTTTTAACATTCTGTGTCTCAAAAGTTTTTGAGTCAATTCTTAACAGAAAGATTTAAAAACATATTTCCTGTCACAACCTTCTTTCTGATCGTCAGTATGGGTTCCGTCAGGGACGCTCCACTGGCGATTTTCTCACCTACCTTTCAGACTCTTGGTCATCCTCCTTTCGGGACTTTGGCGAAAGCTTTGCCATCTCACTTGACATCTCAAAGGCTTTCGATCGTGTCTGGCAAAAATCTTTAATTTCCAAACTGCCCTCTTACGGTTTCTATCTATCTGTGCCTTCATCTCTAGCTTCTTTTCTGGTCGTTCTATAGCCGCTGTTGTAGATGACCATCGTTCTTCTCCTAGACCTATCAACAGCAGTGTTCCTCAGGGCTCTGTCCTATCACCAACTCTCTTCCTTTTATTCATCAATGATCTTCTAAGTTGTACATCTAACCCTATCCACTCGTATGCTGACGATTCCACCCTTTACTTTTCCATTTGGTTCCCACAACGTCCATCTCAGCAGTTACTTCAACAAACAAGGGATGAGGCTATGACACACCTAATGTCTGACTTGGCTCCTATCTCTGACTGGGATAAAAATAATCCTGTTTTTAATGCATCATAGACTCAGTTCTTACACCTATCAACCCGACAAAATCTTCCACAGGAGTACCCTCTAATGTTTAATAATATCCAGCTCAATCTTGCATCATCCTTGAACATGCTTGGGGTTTCATTCACTCGGGATTTATCTTGGAAAGATCCTATTACATCTCTTGTAAAATCTGCTTGCAAGAGATTAGGTGTGCTAAGCCAACTCCGTGCCTTCTTTACCCCTACACAGTTGTTGACTGTATACACGGGTTTTATTCGCCCTTGTGTAGAGTACAACTCTCATGTGTGGGGAGGCTCCTCACATACAGCTCTTCTCAGTAGGGTGGAGTCAAAGACTTTTCGTCTCATTAACTCTCCTCCACTTACTGGCTCCCTTCAACCTCTGTCTCTTCACCGCACTGGTGCGTCTTTATCTCTTTTGTATCGTTACTTCCATGGTCACTGCTCCTCTGAACTGTCTGCTTGCATCCCTCCACCTCCACGACGGTTACGTAGCACCCGTGTAGTAACAAACTCTTATCTCTTTTCTGTCCAACTCTCTAATGCAAGAATTAACCGTTACTCCCAGTCCTTCATTTATGTAACAGGTCAACTCTGGAACTGTCTCCCTCTGTCTGTGTATTCTACTTCCTATGACCTCCAGTCTTTCAAACGCAGTATGTCCAGGTATCTCGAAATGAATGGATCTTGAATTTGGCTCTCTTTTGTATCTTTTTTTATTCTTTTCTTCGAAAGAACTGTTATGCGGGCTTCTAGCCTTTGGTTCCTTCTTCGTCGCACTGAAAAAAAAAAAAAATGCTTTCCTCATATGCATCTTGTAACCGCTCAATCTTTCCAGCTTTCGTCCACTCCTCTCCTAACATGTTCATTCTGCTTCTATTTAGTTACGCGTCCTACAGCTTCTTCGTGTTTTCCTCTTCATACTTGCACTCTCGTTTTCTTATTCTCTCTCCTCATTACTCTCCTAATCTCCTCTTCCTCTCATTTTGTTTCTCTTAACCTTTTTTGTTCATCTCTTCTCATCGTTTCTTCTTTTCTTCCACAGAGCCCTCTTCATCTTCCTCTGCATCCCCCCTATTCTTTATTTTACAGGTGTACCCTGCAATGCATACTGGCAATGCCTGGAACCCTGACTGACCACTCTTCCTTTGGAGGAAGACTCCCAGGGTCCCATTTTACCCACTGAATCTACTAGTATGTTCCTCCTTGGGCCCATTTCCCTAAGGATAATTATATTCTCCATGGACCTATTCCTACCATGAACCTGTTTTCCCGATACCTCACCCACTCTCCAACCCTTCCCATTCGCCCTGCTCACCTACCCTACCCATTCACCTACCCACCTTCCTACCCACCCAGCCCTCCCACTCACGAACATCTATCTTGCCCACCCAGACACCCATCCACTCAGCCCCACCACACCCACCCTTCCACCCACCGCACTCAACTACCTAGATCCTACTCTCCCTAACCTAAACCTGCGCACTCAAATGGGAGACACACATTATTCATGGTCCGAAGCCTAACCTGAGGGGGCTACGCCCCCCAAGACTCCCCCAACGCTTTGAATTCACCTCACGCAGTACATATGTGGTCATGGCTAACGTTAGTAAAATCAAGATTTTGAGATTCAAAATATCTGAAAATATTAAGTTTTTGGCATATGCGCAAGGCCGCTAGAAAGACACTGGGAGGAGGTGAGAGGCGGTGGGAGGAGGTAAGCGCGTGAAATTCTGAATATCAATAGTTAACTCCTTTATTATTAATTTGCGACGGAAGTGTTATAGTACAGAGGTAGGTCTATCTGCAAATGTTGCGATGTAACTATACAGCACTTCAAAATAATTGCATTCCAGTTGTGGCTTCTGCTAAATATTAACCAATATCTTTACTCTATCAATAATATTTCTGCTGTTTTACTGCAGTTTGTTTTGTTTACTTATATATGTCTTAAGTTCTAATTCTTTTGCTCTCAGCTTTTCTGTATATATCACCATTTTCGTTTTTTCATTGTTAGCCTCAGTGTCTTAATTTTTTTTACTCTT
>JAGKTI010011534.1:0-10547 GCA_018397915.1 Birgus latro | reverse complement strand
GGGAGAGAGAGAGAGAGAGAGAGAGAGAGAGAGCTTTCCCACATAAAGATGGGATGAGAGATGATCCGGAGACAAGGAACGAGAAGAAGCCTAAGAGGTAAAGTACAAAACAGGGAGAGAGATAACAGCACACTCAGCGATGTGGGCCACGCAGTCATCCACGCGTCATTCAGGTCCCCGGAATCCTGGCTCCATCTCAAAGGCATCAACAACAGTAACATTACTGTAGTAGTAGTAATAGTAGTGGTATAACAGTGGTGGTGCTGTCGCCATGCAGAGGACGCCCCCTTGTTTACTTACTGGCACCCTCTGACGGGCTCTCCACCCCGAGCCCGTGCCACACCAGTGTGGCGAATCTTAACAGAAGAGAATAAAAAAAAAAAGTGGTGGTGGTGGTGGTAGTTGTAGTAGTAATAGTAGAAGAAGAACAAGTAGTAGTAGTAGTAGAAGAAGAAGAATAGAAGTAGCAGTAGTAGTAGTAGTAGTAGTAGTAGTAGCAGCAGTAGTAGTAGATAAAAGCAAAAGAACATAAGGAGAGTGGATTACTGCAGCAGACCAGTTGGCACATGCTAGGCAGCTCCTACAAGAGTGGTTAAACTACTACAATACGACAAAAACAGTAAAGAAGAAGGTTCTCCCCCGCTCACCAAACCTTCCAGCCGAAACCGGCAGGAAAATGTGAGAAGGATCACCACGCAATATAGAAAAACTGGCGTGGACATTTTATAGGAATGTATGAAAGGAGAAGAGAGACTATCAAAGTGTACCCAGAAAAGGAAAAAGTATGAATCAGAACTGGTTATTAGGAGACTTTATATATCAAACCTTTACTTGTCATACGCTTATCTAGTCTGCTCTTGATGCTATCAATGGTAGAAGCAGTAACTACATTACTAGGTAGTTTATTCCTTTCGTCCACTACTCATTTCCAAACCAATTTCTACCTATCTCATTACTAAAACGGAATTTACCTATTTTGAAACCATTACTTCTAGTTCTATCCTGTATGCTCATTTTAAGTACCTTGCTGATACCTCCTTTTTAATTCCCTTCATCCGTTTATTCACCTCAGTTAAGTCTCCCCTTACTCTATTCCTTTCTAGTGAGTGCAAATACGGTCTTTTCAGTGTTATTCTTAGTAAAATAACCACTAGTTATTCTTAGTAAAATATCCATTAGTAAGGAGAATGTATTGAAAGAAATTAATAAGTTAAAACCTCAAAAATCGCTAGGTCCGGACGAAATATATGCAAAAATCATAAAACAAACCAAAGAAGAATTATGTCAGCCACTTTTAACGTTGCTTAATGACTTTAATTTCAGGAGAAGTTCTAGAGGCGTGGAAGACCGCAAACGTAATGCCCATTTTTTAAAAAGGTGATACAGCAGCTGCGTCGAATTATCCTCCAATAAGTCTAACGTCAATAGTAGGAAAAATGTTAGTCATCATCATCTATCGCCCCACAGAGGAGCGTAGGAGTCCGGGGCTAGGCAAGTTGATCCTGACATTTAAGATGAGAGTGACCAGCCTCACTCATCTCTGAGTGGCATTACGTGAGCAATAAACTCCAACCATCCCTTGGATTTAAACCTTCACCGGCTCAATCCAACTGGAGCGCCGTAATTACCCACTAAACCACCAGGTTCCAAAATTTGGTTATATGGTTACCACCCAGCATAGTAAATGGTTTCCTGGTGTACAGGAATCCATTTGGCTTGTCACTCAGCGTAGAGTTACCCACAGGCAGAAGGACGAGGAAAGAATGAAGGAAAGAAAGACAGAAGACAGAGTGTAAAGTCATACGTAGGCAGAAGGATAAGGAAAGAATGAAGGAGAGACAGAAGAGAGTCAATTTTGGCAAATAAGAATGGAGAACACTTAGAAAGATTTAATCTTATAAATGAAAGTCACACGGATTCAGGCAAGGATGATCATGCCTCACAAACTTGTCATTCTTCTTGGAGGTCTATGAGGCAGTAGATAGCGATAAAGCTTACGATATTATTTATCTGAACTTTAATAATGTTTTTGATAGGGTCCCACACGAATGGTTAGTTAGAAAGGTTTGAGCACACGGTATAGAATATATCTTAAAATGGATAGAATCTTAGCTGAAAGGACGAAAGCAGAGAGTATTAATAAATGGAACTAAGTCGGATTGGGGATTAGTAACTAGTGGTGTATCACAGGGTTCAGTACTCGGTCCCTTATTATTTATTATATATATAAATGATCTAGACTGAGGAATCACTAGCAGTATCAGCAAATTTGCCGACGATACAAAAACAGGGCGTATCATTAACTCGACTGACGATTGCCATAACTTACAAAAGGACCTCGATATAATGTCCAAATGGTCTAAATCCTGGCAAATGAAATTTAACGTTGAAAAATGTAAAGTACTTAACATAGGCAAGACCACTGGAGACACTAAATACGACTTAGATAACAAAGAAATTATTAAATCGGAATGCGAGAGAGATCTAGGAGTTATTGTTAGTAACGACCTCAAACCAAGGCAACAGTGTATTAATGCGAGAAATAAAGCAAAAAGGGTCCTAAGATTTATTTCGAGAAGCGTGAGCAATATGTCATCAAAAGTAATACTGCAACTTTATCTAGCATTAGTAAGGCCACATTTAGACTACGCAGTACAGTTTTGGTGTCCATACTATAGAATGGATAGTAACTCGTTAGAAAATGTACAGAGAAGAATGACAAAAATGATACATGATGTTCGGAACCTGTCATATGAAGAAAGACTGCACTCACTAGAGAGGCGTAGAGTAAGAGGAGACTTAACTGAGGTGTTTAAGTGGATGAAGGGTATAAATAAGGGAGATATTAACGAGGTACTTAAAGTGAGCATACAGGATATAACTAGAAGTAATGGTTTCAGACTAGAAAAATTCCGTTTCAGTAAGGAAATAGGTAGAAATTGGTTTGGTAATAGAGTAGTGGACGAGTGGAATAAGCTACCTAGTGAAGTAGTTGCTGCCTCTTCCATGAGACTATCAGGCATAGTCTAGTACTCTAGTTAAGCATATGATAAATAAGGGGTGGGTTTAGAAAAAAAAATCTTATAACCAATACTAATTCATACTTTTTCCTTTTCAGATTACACTATGATAGCCTCTATTCTCTTTTCACACTTTCCTATAAAATGTCCACGCCAGTTTTTCCATGTTGCATGGTGTTCTTTCTGACTTTTTCCTGCCGGCTTCGGCTGGAGGGTTTGGAGGGCGGGGGAGAGCCTTCTTCTTTGCTGTCCTTATCTCATTCTAGTAGTTCATTTACTCCTCTAGGAGCTGCCTAGTATGGGCTAGAGTACTAAATACAGAGAGTCGCGACAACTCTGAGATAGGACGCCTTGTTCCTGCCAGGCGCGCCGCGCGCTCGGATTCCCTGCCCGACTGCCCGGCATTTGTGTTGTCCTTTCTCTCTCTGGTGCTGGTGTTATAAATACTGACGAAAGCATAATATAAGAGAAGGTGATGAATGCGAATTATGATGCTTACAGTCAATGTTTATATGGGAATTTTAACAGTACAATATACTATACTGCAGCAATAGCCTATTGAGCGACAGGACCTGATGATTACGTTATATTCTGTAGTTTCCTCATGGCTACACTTTTATTACTAAGCTCTGTGTTTTTTTTTCTTCATTAATCTCCTTGCAGTAGAAATTCAAGCAAGCATTGAGAAACTTACTTAGAAGCTTGTGTTTGAGGTTGTGACAAGTAGGAATATCATAACCTTTGATTAGGTTTACTGCTTCATCCATCAGCGTTTTTTAAGCTTATTCTTTCCTGTCAAATCACACGGACTTTTCCTGATCATCAGCTTTATTTTAAGCAGCATCTCATATGATTTATCTGACACAGCAATAAGACCCCCTTCTTTGTATTCTTTGCGTAAAGTGAGGTCTGCTGCTTTATGAGCTGTCTGATGGGGTGATGCTACTTGTATTACATCTCTCAAGCACTCTTCAAAGGTGGTCTCCGTGTTTTTTTATGCTGTGAACACAGTAGCCTATAAGATTGTACAAAGAATCACTCTGCCACTGGTAATTCCTCCTGAACTTCATCTGTGAAGCTAGAGGTAAACGAGAGTACCTATATAGGTACACTAAGGTAAACTATATTATATTCTGGACCTCTTAGAAACTTGTAACATTCATAGACGGGTGCTTGAAGAATCATGTAGGTACATATCACGTAAGAATATACATAAAATGCACGTAGTACACGTATACAGCACACGGAAAACAAGCCACTATGCATGTATTGTCACAACACACGAAATAATAAGAGTACATGCAGAATTCACATCAAAAGATTATGTACGGATAATGCACGTAGTAATACGCGTAAAAACACGAGACATAATAGAAAAAACTCGAAAAGTAAGCGACATACACATGAGCATAGCATTCGATGTATAAAGGTAAGTGTACCTAGGTATTAAGATAGCACTATTATTTCGTGAATAATACTTTTTTCCACGTAGTCATAATACACAACACACAGAAGAACATGAAGTATAATAATATATATGCAAAGTCGCGCATAAATAACAATATACAACTATTATGGACATAGTATGAAAATACCGTGACTGATTTGTGAATCATCAAACAAATTCATTCTCGATGATTGACCCGTCCTGATGCTGTGATCTCCTTCAGTATTTCGCTCTTACATTGACAGTTGTTACATTTCTACAGCAAAGAGGAACAACCTTCCAGCAAACTGCATGAAAACATTCAGTAAGCATACCTCACATAAGACTGATCTGGAAGTTGGCTCCCACTCCAGACGATTTACTTTATTCCTCCATAATTTCCTTCTTTCTGGATTAGATGGAAATGTGAACACTTTAAACCCTTTCTCCTGTCGACTGGTGTACCCATAAGCAGAACGGCCTGGCATCACGCCCACCCACAACACCAAAAAATCATGAACTAACGCGGGCGGCGGGAGTCTCAGTCAAGTTGCTCGCGCGATTTTGGCAGGAACATGGCGTCCATCAGCTGAGCGTCCGTTACCCCCTATGTCGCTACTCTCTGTATGTAGGTACTCTAGCATGGGCCAACCGGCCTACTGCAGTTATCCTCTCTTCTTATGCTCTTATGTTCTTTCTTGATATGAAAGGTTCCGAACATCATGTATCATAATTGACATTGTTCTCTGTGTATTTTCAAACGAACTTATGCCGTTTCCACAGTGCGGACACAAAAAATCTCACGGCATCGTCTAAATGTGGCCTCGCTAATGCTAGATAAAGTTGCTAAATTACTTTAGATGTCCTGTTTTTCACGCCTCGCAAAGTGAATCTTAGGACGTTATTTGCTTTAATGCTTTAATTCTCGCAGTTATACACTGTTGCCTTTGTCTGAGGTCTTTTCTAATCATGACTCCAAGATCTCTCTCGCGTTCTGATTGATTAATTTCTTTATCATCTAATATCTACGATGGTCTTGCCCACGTTAAGTACTTACAATTTTCCACATTACATTCGATGTGCTAATTTTTAGGCAATTTGGACAGTGTATCGAGATCTTTTTGAAGGTTAACACAGTCGCCAGTTGAGGTATCATCCTATATTGGTGTAGGAGGTAGATGGTAGGAGGATGAATATAGTTTTGAATGGTGAATTGCTTGAGAAGGTAGAGTATTTTAAGTATTTAGGGTCACATGTTGCTGTGGATGGAAGAATAGATGCAGAAGTGAAATTTAGAATGAATGAAGTTGGAAAGGTGCTGGGAGGAATGAAAAAGTGTTTAGATGTCGTTCACTTAGAATGGATGTAAAGAGAAGGCTGTATGAGGGTATTGTGGTACCGACTGCATTATATGGGGCTGAAACATGGAATATGGGTGTAGCAGAGAGGAAAAGTTTGAATGTAATGGAGATGAGGTGTCTGAGGAGTATGTGTGGAGTGACGCTTATGGATCGAGTGAGAAAAGATGAAGTGCGAAGGAGAACTGGAATTGTTCGGGAGATTGCTGATCGAGTTGAGCAGAGGGTGTTGCGATGGTTTGGGCATATGGAGAGAATGGAAAATGAGCGATTGGTGAAAAAGATAACTAGATCTGATGTGAGAGGTGTAAGGTTGAGAGGAAGACCACGAATAGGATGGATGCGAGAGGGTTGTCTGTTGAGCAAGGAAGAGTGGCTGTGCGTGATAGAAATGAATGGAGGGAAATTGTGAATGAATAAATGATGACGCAGCCCTGAGGGGATATTCTCCCTCATTTTGTCTGATCAGCTGATCAGGTCAGGTGCGGGTAAGGGGCTGGATCCATTATGATGTGGCAGGGGTAAACCAGCTTTGCTGTCGGGCCCTGCTGCGGATGTCACTGACTGCACTGCGTAGTTGACCCTCGTGCGGTGTGGTGCGGTGAGGATCTGTCCCTTCTCCCCTTTGGGGCTAAGATGCGAATGAATGTGTATGAGTGGATGAGCAAATTGGTAGTGTGTTGACCTGACTCGGCTACCTCCCTTTTCTTGGGGGAAGCAGCCTATGTATATAGAGAGATAGATATTGGTGTCATCGGGAAACTTGCTAATCCTGCTGGTGATTCCATACTCCAGGATTTATATTTATAATAAGTAATAAGGGACCGAGCACTGCTCCCTGTGGTACACCGCTAGTTACTAAAATCCTTTCCGACTTAATACCATTGGTATCGGTCTCTGCTTTCGTCCTTTCAGTCAGGATACTATCCATTTCTAGATATCACCGTCTATGCCGTGCGCTCGAACCTTCCTAATTAATCTTTCGTGTGGGTCCCTGGCAAAAGCCTTACTAGGGTCTAGTCAAATAATACTTTGAGCTTCATCGCTATCTACCGCCTAATAGACCTTCGAGAAAAATAATAACTTTGTGAGGCATGATCATCCTTGTTTAAATCCGTCTTGATTGTCATTTATGACATGAAACCTTACTAAGTGTTCCCTAATTTTATTTGTTAAAATTGACCCTAGCATTTACCAACTATGGATGTTAAACTTATTGGACGATAAATTGACGCAACTGATTTGTCACCCTATTTCAAAAATAGGTATAAATTCTCTGTTTTCCACGCCGCGGGAACTTCTGATCTTAAAGAATTATCAAATAGCGTCGTAATTGGCTGACATAATTTTTTCTTGGTTTTCTTTATAATGTTTTATTTATATATCGTCCTGACCTGGCGATGTTTGAATCTTTAACTTACTAAATTCTTTCAGTACTTCATCCAAACTAATGGTTATATTACTGACAATATTGTTTGTATTACCATCGTGAATAACTGTTGCAAGAGGGATTAGGTCTGGATTTTCGTTTGTAAATACTGATAAGAAATAATAATTTAGGACAGAGCGCATTGCTTTATCTTCGCTGGTAATATTACCTGATTCTGTTCTAACAGGTCCCATCCTATCTTTATTTTTCTTACGGCACAATTATAAGGAGCCTTGGGGTTTTCTTTCGATTTTCGAGCCACCTCAATTTGGGGAACCTCTGTTTTCCTTGTCTCCCTCTTACTTCCCTTTTGGAAATCGCGTACCGGTTACGTAACTGTTCCTCTTGTCTTTATATTTTTCTATAAATTCCTTTTCTTTGGCCTATAAGAAATTTTGATATGTTGTTTAACCATCTCGGCTCTGATTTCTTTCTAAACGCTTTTGAAGGGATGTATCTATCCTGGCCTCTGTGTATTATATTTACTAAATTGTTATCTTTCTCACGGACAGAACGGCCACGTGGTACTGCCCTGAAATAGTCTCCGTGACCTGAGCTGCACTCCCACCTATATCTTTTCCTCACCCATGACCTGAGCTTCTTTAGTGACTGCAGTGTCCTGACCCACCCACCCTCACATTAATTCTGTCCCTGACCCATTTCTTTAGTGACCGCAGTGACCTGACGCACGCCCCTCCCACCTTAATTCTGTCCCTCACCTTTGACCTGGGCTTCTTTAGTGACCGCAGTGACCTGACGCACGCCCCTTCCACCTTAATTCTGTCCCTCAGTAACTTGAGCTTTCCCAGTGACCTGACTCTCCCTAAAAATCAAAATCTCCTTGACGAGAATCAGAAACGGCAAAACTGTTTTCAGCAGAATAGACATCCCAAATAAATCTCAATGGAATTTCTTCATGGTCGCTATTACCGAGTGGTCCGGCAACTTCTATAGCACTTACGATATTTTCTCTATTAGACAAAACCATATCTAGTATATTATTACCTCTAGTAGGCTCCCTGACCGTCTCCACACAGTAGTAGTTGTGGCAGCAGCAGCAGCAGCAGCAGCAGTACTGTAGCAGTAGTAGCAGTAGTAGTAGCAGAATTCTACTACTACTATTACTCTTACTACTACAATTACTACTAGTACTACTAATATTACTACTGATCGTACTACTACTACGACTACTACTACTAATAATAATAATGACAATAATAATTAATGATATTCATCTCTTCAAAATTCTGGTTCCGTCGGAAAGGCCTAATCATCTCCACACACTTTATATATTTTCTTAAAAAAATAGCAAAATTTCGGGCGAGCAAAGCGAGCGAGAATACTATCGCAGGTGTAAGAGGGTGACAGACACGGCACCGAAACTCAGTAAAGTTACAGCAGAATTGCGCACATTGCTGGAAAGCCTTCGGTAAAGTATTAGCTGTTACTTAAGTCACTGTTCTCAAAATTCGCCACCATATTCCTGTTAAAGCGCTCCACACCAGAACAGTAAATAAAATAGAAGAATAAAAGCCAAACCAAGCACCAAAATGGGATATCTCGGAAATTATTAAAGCAACAGCGGACTCAGGCACATCGCTGGAAAATTGATATAAAAGTAATAGGCGTTACTTTAAAAAGTCTTCTGAAAACATCGTTATAATATTTACAAAAAAAAAAAGCACTCAATTGCGCACTACAGCTGGGTTATCTCCAAAGTTATTAACACTTCAATGAACCTATGTACATCGCTAGAAAACCATTGTTAAAGTAATAGGTGTACTTTGTTGGCATTTTTGATATTCGCCGAATTATTGCTTAGATGAAAAATGGAATTTAAAAAGCATATTGACCGCCGAAACTAGGTTATTTCAGAAATATTTTTTGCTACAATGGATCTACCAATAATGCTGAAAAGCATGTAAAACGCAGTGGGTGTTACGTGTGTGTGTGTGTGTGTGTGTGTGTGTGTGTGTGTGTGTGTGTGTGTGTTTCTAATTCTCCACCAAATTGCTGCAAAAACAAAAAATGGCAAAACTGAGCACCGAAATTGGGTTATCTCGACAATTATGAAAGATACAGCATACTGGAAAAGTAAGATAACGTTAGCAAGCTTACTCGCTGAAACATGTTCCACATTTCTAAGTGACACCGCCTATAACCTAATACTACTACTACTTAATTGTCTAGTTGTCTACAAGGGCAGTTTTGTCCACCTTGAGTAAATAGAGATTTTTGTCATTTTACATCCTATTTTTGGTAAACAAATGGCATATAACAGTACTATGCTTCTATATCTATAGTGTAACTTTTTTTTTTTCATGACTAGCAACATAGTATAGCGTTCATCTTTGTTACAGCCCAGTGGCGGAATTAGGGGAGGTCAAAGAGCACAGCAACGTCGTGTCTGAAGTCTGACCTTCTTCTCATCCCAATGCACAAGTATGTGCGAATTTTAAGCAAATCAGATTGGCCGTTCATTAGATAACGTTCCATCACCAACCTGAACGTGCCTCATGACTCTTGACCTTCAGCCTTGATCGACGTGCACCAAAACTGAACCACATCTTCTCAGGCCCACACACGATGTCTGTGTCAGTTGTGATCCACATCATGTCGGCTGTTCATGGGATGTGCTATAGGCTCACACGGTTTTTAATTTGAACCATAACCTATGAACTTGACCTTTAATCAGTCTGCGTCAAAATCGATTTCCCTCCCCACACACACAATTTGTGTTAATTTTTGCTTTAATCAGAGTAGGCATTAATTAGATATTTTGTTAGCATACATACACACATACTCGTATATAAATAGAAACGAATTCGATCGTAAGAGATAGGTCTGCAGAGTCGCTATTTAAACCATACCACGATTCTGCATCCTTCCCATGGCACTTACTTGTGACTAGCACCATATTCTAGCGTTGATAACTTGTTACAGTTCAGCATTCAAGATCGAGAGACTGAAGTTTTATGTAAGTTAAAATGCACAGTACATAATACCATATTCTGATGTTAATATCTCGGCACAGCTCAGCGTTAAAGACAGATGACAATTATTTTAGGCCAAGTTAAAGTGTAAAGTTTTGGTGGATGCTGGTGAGTGGCCTGAAACTCAAACACAACGCCTGAAGTTGTCCGTTAAGATGATGCCGGTCGTGTCATTGGTAAGGAAAATATCCAGACATTCCCGCGGGCTATGAAAAACATCTGCCACTTTCTCAGAAGCTATGAAACACAGCCGACGCTTTATAAATCCAGGTCCCTATTTTAGCTCTAGGCTCAGATAGACGTACAGAAGAGTCTGTCCCA
>JAGKTI010011533.1:8897-26233 GCA_018397915.1 Birgus latro | reverse complement strand
TGTAGTTGGTATGCATGGTGTGCCTGGAAGAAATGAAAATGGGGAACAAATGATAGGTGTGTGTGTTGAGCGAGAGATGGTGATTGGGAATACCTTGTTTGAGAAGAAAGATAGTTATAAGTATACATGGGTGAGACAGGAGGGTGGAAGGGTTGTTGACAGAGCATTGATGGACTATGTGGTTGTTTCCAGGAATGTAATAGGAAGATTGTTGGATGTGAGAGTTTTGAGAGGGGAGGGTGGAGGTATGTCTGACCACTACCTGGTGGAGGGAAAGTTGAGAGTAGGTAAGAGATGGGTGAGAGCTAGGAGAGTTAGGTGTGGCAGGGAGGTTTTGAAAGTGAGTGAGTTAGATAAAAGAGAGTAAATGATAGAGTATCAGGAGAAATTGAGAGATCAGTGGAATGCAGTGAAAGATCAGGAGAGTGGCAGTGTGGAGGAGGAATGGCAGTTGTTTAAGAGTGCTGTGGTTGGGCATGCAGAAGAGGTGTGTGGTGTGAGACGAGTGGGTGGTGGTGTAAAGAAGGGAAGTGAATGGTGGTGCGAGGAAGTAAGTATGGCTGTGGGTGAGAAGAGACATGCATATGAAGTGTGGTTGCAGAGGAGGGATGAGGTGTCATATGAGAGGTATAAGGAAAAGAGGAATAGGGCGAGAAGGGTTGTGCGTGGTGCTAAAGTGGCAGCAGATGAGAGGTGGGGTAGGCGGATGACTGAGAATTTTCAGGAGAATAAGAAAATGTTTTGGAAGGAGGTGAAAAGGGTGCGAAAGGGAGAGTCTGGGAAGGAGGAGCGAGTAAAAGCAGAGGATGGAAGGATGTTAATTGAGATGGATGCAGTAAGGAAGAGATGGGCGGAGTACTTTGAAAGATTGTTGAATGGAGAGGAGGAAAGGGAGGCTGAGATTGTGGCAGATGGAAGGGTGCAAGGAATAGATGTGTGGGGAGAGTTGAATGAATCCTTGATTACGATGGAGGAAGTGCAAGAGGCAGTAAAGCAGATGAAAACAGGGAAAGCTGCAGGTATGGATGGGTGTGCTGTGGAATGCCTGAAATGTGGTGGAGCAACTATTGTTGACTGGTTAGTAAGATTGTTGAATGTGTGCTTTGTGCAAGGTATGGTGCCAATTGACTGGGCAAGTGCTTGTGTGGTCCCATTATATAAAGGTAAGGGTGATAAGTATGAATGTACAAGTTTTAGAGGTATAAGTCTGTTGAGTGTGGTAGGTAAGGTGTATGGTAGAGTGTTAATTAAGAGAGTTAGAGAGGGTACAGAGGGAGTGATTGGTGATGAGCAGTGTGGCTTTAGGAGAGGGAGGGGATGTGTGGATCAGGTGTTTGCTGTGAGACAGGTGTGTGAAAAGTATTTAGCGAAAGGTAAGGATGTGTTTTGGGCATTCATGGATTTAGAGAAAGCATATGATAGAATTGATAGGGAGGCTTTGTGGAATGTTTTAAGATTGAATGGGCTTGATGGCAGGTTACTAAAAGGAGTGAAAAGTTTTTATGTAAATAGTAGGGCGTGTGTAAGAGTGGGAAATACTGTGAGTGATTGGTTTCCCATGAGAGTGGGGCTGCGGCAGGGATGTGTGATGTCGCCTTGGTTGTTTAATATTTATATGGATGGTGTTGTAAGGGGGGTGAATGCAAGAGTGTTAGATGGAAGACTGAGTCTGGTGAATGATGGTAGAGAGTGGAATCTGAAGCAGCTGCTGTTTGCGGATGATACTGCACTGGTGGCTGATTCAGAGGAGAGATTGAGACAGTTGGTAGAGGAGTTTGGAAGGGCGTGTGAAAGGAGGAAACTGAAAATAAATGAGAATAAGAGTAAAGTGATGAAGTGTACGAGGTTGATAGATGGTAGGAGGATGATTATAGTTTTGAATGGTGAGTTGCTTGAGGAGGTTGAGTGTTTTAAGTATTTAGGGTCACGTGTTGCTGCGGATGGAAGAATAGATGCAGAAGTGAAGTTTAGAATGAATGAAGTTGGAAAGGTGCTAGAGAGGAATGAAAAAAGTGTTTGGATGTTGTTCACTCAGAATGGATGTAAAGAGAAGGCTGTATGAGGGTGTTGTGGTACCGACTGCATTATATGGGGCTGAAACATGGAATATGGGTGTAGCAGAGAGGAAAAGTTTGAATGTAATGGAGATGAGGTGTCTGAGGAGTATGTGTGGAGCGACTCGTATGGATCGAGTGAGAAATGATGAAGTGCGAAGGAGAACTGGAATTGTTCGGGAGATGGCTGATCGAGTTGAACAGAGGGTGTTGCGATGGTTTGGGCATATGGAGAGAATGGATAATGAGCGATTGGTGAAAAAGATAACTAGATCTGATGTGAGAGGCGTAAGGCTGAGAGGAAGACCACGAATAGTATGGATGGACAGTGTGAAGAGAGCGTTGGATGCGAGAGGGTTGTCTGTTGAGCAAGGAAGAGTGGCTGTGCGTGATAGAAATGAATGGAGAGAAATTGTGAATGAATAAATGATGAAGCAGCCCTGAGGGGATATTCTCCTGCATTTTGTCTGATCAGCTGATCAGGTCAGGTGCAGGTAAGGGGCTGGATCCATTATGATGTGGCAGAGGTAAACCAGCTTTGCTGTCGGGCCCTGCTGCGGATGTCACTGACTGCACTGCGTGGTTGACCCTTGTGTGGTGTGGTGCGGTGAGGATCTGTCCCTTCTCCCCTTTGGGGCTAAGATGCGAATGAATGTGTATGAGTGGATGAGTAAATTGTGTGTTGACCTGTCTCGGCTACCTCCCTTTTCTTGGGGGAAGCAGCCTAGGTATATAGATAGATAGATAGTTACCGACCCCCTCCCCCGACCCCGGCCGCTCCCTGCTTCCCCCTCAAACCAGATTTTCCATTCACTCCGCTTGTTTGTAGGGTAGTGTATTGTTTATCCTTACA
The DNA here is from genome assembly GCA_018397915.1 of Birgus latro. Lineage (NCBI taxonomy): Eukaryota > Metazoa > Arthropoda > Malacostraca > Decapoda > Coenobitidae > Birgus > Birgus latro. The sequence continues at coordinate 23,326 of JAGKTI010011533.1, read as the reverse complement.
GTGTTTCCTTTTGGTTTATATTATTTTTTTTTTTTTTGTATTGCCAAATACATATTGGCCATAAGATATATGTAACGAAGTGTAGTAATAGTAGTAGTTGTAGTAGTAGTAGTAGTAATAGTAGTAGGATATATAAAAAAAATATACATACTGAACATAAATAAAATGGTTTGTAATTATTTACCTTGTCGTAGTGTAGGCCTTAGGTGAGCTATGTAGTAGATAAATCCGAGGCAGATGAGGTATGTAGTAAGTAGACCTGAGGTAAGTGAGATAGGTGAGGCAGGAGAGGTAGGTGAGGCAGGGGAGGTAGGTGAGTAGGGTGGCGCACTCCGAGGCTGGTGCACCTGGTGCACTCCGATACAGGTGCACCGAAGCATGTGAGTGAATCACTGGGCATGCCAGACCTGGAAGTGTTCAGTGGAACACAAACCAGGCTGCTGAGGGCAGGCAGGGCAATGTTTTCTGCTTGGCTTTGTCTTGCCCTCTGTGACTCTGCTGAACTAGTGTCGGAAGCATGACTTTCCTCCTCACTCTCGTCATCACTGCTCACTGAACTGTCATTTTCAGGCATATAATCTTCGTCTGAGTTAGACTGAGTCTCATTGTTATCTGACCCCTCCAGTTCACTATCCCATTCCATTTCCACATCACTTTCACTGTCAGACGATGCCATGGCAATCCTGCGTATCTCCTATCATGAGGAAATGGGGTAACTGTCCTGCAAGCACGTGTTTCCCTCCCTCCCTCCCCCCACCCGCGGGTACAGCAACGCTGGACTCGTTGCTAGGCAACCATGAGCTGATACCAGTAATCACCTTTGTTTTATATTATATCACATTATATAGGTATATATATATATAACAAAATCAGAATATATGTTATACAATATGCCCCCAAACAAATTGAGCTCATTGGCATAAATCTATGACACATGCCAGAGCCATGACAGGGGTGCATGACATCATAGCTGGTTGCCATTCATTCACAACACGTGGCATCATTATTTCAGCCCAAACTGAGTATTTAGCTCCCCTGCATGTCCCTATCTATCTCATGTATATGCCCGTATACATGAGTGAATTCGGTTTCTCAGCCGAACTTTTTTTTATGTATGCAGGAATATACATATGTGGAATTCGGTAATGAAGAGGTTAAATATACAAGGACTTACAAAAGTAAAATTAGTTGAATTAGAACCACTAGTGGAAAAACAGTATGATACTTTGTGTTTAACTGAGACACAGCCAAAAATTGACAAAATAGAAATACAATAAATGAAAATCTTCAAAAAGTAGGAAAGATGAGAAAACAAAAGGAAAAGAAAGGAGGTTGATTGATGGTAATACAGTATGTAGGAAAAGTAGTATGATAGAATTTACTGAGGTGGAATCAAAAAGTAATGATGTCCTAGATATAAAATGCAAAATAGGAGCAGTAAAAATAAGACTGATATTGGTGTACTTTTCTGTAACAAATACAAGTGAAGATGAAAAAAATGTAGAAATGAGGAGAGAAGTAGAAAATAAGGTGGAAAATGTGGATGAGGATGAGGTATTGATAATATTAGGAGATTATAATGGACACACAGGAATTCTTGGGCAACAGGAAGTAGATATAAATGGAAAAATGATATTAGACTGGGTAAGTGAATATAGTCTTACAATTCTAAACTGTGACGAAAAATGTAAAGGTGAAACGACCTGGAGTAGAGGAACACAAAGGAGTGTGATAGACTGTGTTCTAGTGAATAACAAAATGTATGCATTATTTGAAGAAATGGAAATAGATGAAGAAAAGGAGGTAGTGGATTTATCTGACCATAATCTGTTACAAATAGCATTCAGGATAAAGGTAGAAAAACCTAACTTTGAGAAAGGAAGCAGGGAAGAAAGGGAATATTATAAAACAGATCAGGAATCATTAAAGATGTTCACAGAAAAGCTCGAGGAAAAATTAAGAAAAGATATGGAAAATATAGAAGAATTAAATAATAAAATATGTGAAGTTGCAGAGATAACACTAAAAAGAAAATACAAAAGAAAAGTTGTATATAATAGAGTAAATAAGCAGATAGAGCCTCCATGGATGAATGATGAAATAAGAAGGGAAATAAACAAAAGAAAACAGTTTAACAGAAGAAAAAGAAATGTAGAAGATGAAGAAGAAATAAATAAAATGAACATATGTTACATAGAACAAAAGAAAAAAGTGTAGGCAATAATAAGAGAGGAAATGTCAAAATACGAATGTAAAATAAAAAAAATCAAAGAAAATAAAAATAAAAAGATTTGGGAAAATGTTGATAAACTGAGCGGAAAAGTGAGGAAAAAAGAGGAAACAGTTAAGATATATGATAGAGAAGGGAAGTTGAAAAATGATAACGAAACAAGAAAGGAATTGGTAGAGGTGTGGAAAAAGATCTATCAGAAACACCCAAACAATATTAGAGAAGTGTGGAATAAAGATGAGAAGGAAAAATATATCGAGAAAGTAATGAAAGAAGATGACATAATACATAATGAAGAATACCAATTTACACAAAAGGTACAGGAGCATTATGATATGGTAATACATACAGAAAGAAAAATTAAACCAATGAAATGTCCAGAAATAAAAATTGGAAAAGTTAAAGAATATATGATGAAGCTGAAAAATAAAAAAGCAGCAGGACCGGATGGACTGAAACCAGAACTGTATAAAGCAATGGCCAAAAGCGAAATATGTGTGAAAAGTATGACAGAGTGCTTTAGGGAAGAGCTGGGAAAAGGAGGAAAACCAGAAGGGTGGAAGACGTCAGAAACAAGGATGATTCTGAAAACTAAAAAAACAACAGTGAAAGAATTAAGACCGCTGGTGCTAACAAATATATCAAATAAGTTATTCATGAACATAATGAAAGAAGAAGTAGAAAACCATCTTAAAATAAATGATGAATGAGAGAAACGCAAGCAGGATTTACTAAAGGAGGAAGAGCAGAGGACAATTTATTTATTCTGCAACATTGTGTAGAAGAGAGTTATAGAAGGAAACAAGCATTAGTAGTAATATCAGTAGATTTTAGTAAGGCTTATGATTCTATTAAAAGAGAGGAATTAATCTGCGCTTTAAAGGAATATAAAGTACATCCAAGGATAATTGACATAGTGGCAAACATATATGAAGGTGATAAAACAAGTATAGAAATAGACGAAAACATAAAGGAATAAATTGAAGTGACTAGCGGAATACGACAAGGATGCACGGACTCTGCTACATTTTTAAAATTAATAACATACATAATAATAAAAGAAATAGAAAGAAAAGGAAAAGGCTTCAAGAATAAGAAGTTCGGTCTGAAAATACTATTTTATGCAGATGATGGTTTGATGCTAGCTGAAAATGTGGAAGATGCGAAAATAAATTTTAAAATACTGACGGACATAAGTGAAAAGTGTGGTTTGGAGATAAATAAAGACAAGAGTAATATCTTAATATGGAATATGAAAGAACAGCCTGATATGATAGAAGGCGTGAAAGTGACAGATAAAATAAAATACTTGGGAATTTATTTAGAAAACAAAATTAATTTATTTAATTACCAAAAGAATGAAATGATAAAAAAGGCTTGTAAATTAGCAAATAATACTTACTCAGTGATAGCCAAGAGCTGTAATAAAATGATAATTGGTAAGACCTACTGGAAAAATATAGCAATACCAGCAATACTATATGGAAGCAATATAATAAATATGACAGAGACAGAGATACAAACATTACAAAGAATAGAAAATGGAGTATATAGACAGATATTGGGAGCAACAAAAAGAGCCCCAGTGTGTGCATTGAGAGGAGAAATAGGAGCTTCATTAATGAAGACAAGAATAATAAATGGGAGGTTACAATATATGAAAAATTTAAGAGAAGGTGAAAATGAATTACTAAAGGAGATTTTAAGAGAAATAAGTGAGGATGATAGTAATAAGTGGATGAGGGTTACAAGAGCATACAGGGTGATTCACGAGTTTCTCCGGAAACTCTGGGAAATGCAAGTTTATGCACTTCTAAGCATAAAATACTCTATAAGTATATGTGTTTAATGCAATGGTTTACAAGTGGGGAAATTTTCAAATCTGACAGTTGTGTGTAGGAGGCGGACAGGCTGGTGGCGGCCTTGCTGTGTTGCCAAGTTACTCAATTTTCCTTTAAATTTTACACGTTGTTTTCATTCTGAATTACACTATTCATTTATTATTCGTCAGGTAAGTAATTGTTCTACATAGAAAAGTATGCCACTTTGAAGTGACAAATTAATCTACTATTGAAGGAGTAAACATGGCAAGATGCCATACCAGTGATAGTAGAGGCACTTTAGAGCTCGGACTGACAGTTCCCGCCAAGTGCTAGCGAACGTGGCAGGTGTATTTATACCAGGGACAGTTTCACCCACATTTCGTTACAATGCCATTCACTTTTACAAACGTGGAGTATTCAGATATGATTTTTATCTATGGGTTCTGCAATGGCAACGCTGAAGCATCAGCAAGAGAATACAGAAGGAAGTATCCAAACAGAAGGAGCCCAGATGCAAAAGTGTTTTACCACGTCTACCAGCATCTCCGGAAAAAAGGTTGTTTTCCTGGAGTTGGAGCCACAGCTTAACGCATGGAGAGGCAAGATGAAGTACGACGCATAGTAGGAATGGTACATCGCAGCCATAGCATCAGTACAAGAAGAGTTTCATCTAGACTTAGTGTTCCACAAGTGAAGGTATGGAGGCCATTAAAGCGGGAAGGTCTGTACCCATATCACATACAACAAGTTCAGCATCTACAGCCTGGGGATTCTGCTTAACGACTTGACTTCTATACTTGGCTAGCAGATCATCCTCAGCTGTTCAAGTACATTTTATACACTGATGAAGCCATATTTACCCGCAGTGGATCACATAATACTCGTAATGCACATTGGTGGTCAAAAGAAAATCCCAAGGATTCAGTTGAACGGAACTTTCAACATCGATTTTCAGCAAATGTGTGGTGCGGTATGATTGACAACCAGCTGATTGGACCTCATATCTTTGAAGGGAGGCTTACAGGAGATGTCTATGTTAATTTTCTCAGAAATAAACTTCCTTTGTTACTTGAAGATGTGCCTCTGAAGACACGACAACGTATCATTTTTCAACAAGATGGGGCGCCTCCACACTACAGCAGACAAGTGACTGAGTACCTCAATCAAGAATTCCCAGATCGATGGATAGGCCGTGGAGGACATCACCCATGGCCTGCAAGATCCCCAGATTTAACACCTCTGGACTTTCACCTCTGGGGACACATGAAATCACTGGCATACAAGAAAAAGATAAACAGCAGAGAAGAACTCCTCCATCAAGTCAAGGAAACAGCACAGATTATCAGGAACAACCCAACAGTTCTGAGGAAGGCTACGCAGTTTGTGCTGGATCGTGCAAGGTAGTGCATAGCAGCTGATGGCGGTCACTTTGAACATCACTAATTTTGTTTGTTCAGTAATATTCGTTCATTATCAACATCTCAGAACTTTCAGAGAGGATTAGGCCTCCTGGAGAAACCTCTATAAAAAAAAAAAAAACGCGCCTAAACTTGTACCTCATGGGTGGTGTTGAAAAAGTTAAAACCAGAGAAAAATTGCTCTGCGGTAACTTGTGCATAGTTGTGAGGGTGATGTGGCAGGTGTACAGTACCTCAGTGCCCCCCCTCACTGCCTCTCGTCGTCACTCGGCTGGTTTACTCACACACTGCGATACTTACCTGACGGTTAATGAAAGAATAGTTTAATTCAGAAGGAGAACAACGTGTACCATTTAAAAGAAAGCTGAGTAACTTGGCAATACACCAAGGTCGTCACCAGCCCAGCCACCTCCCGCTCACACGTATGTCAGGTTTGAAAATTTCCCCACTTGTAAACCATTGCATTAAACACCTATACTTATAGAGTATTTTATGCTTAGAAGTGCATAAACTTGCATTTCCCAGAGTTTCCGGAGAAACTTGTGAATCACCCTGTATATGAATGATATAAAAATAAAACAGGTGGAGTTGAGTAGAATAGAGAAAAAGAAATTAAAGAGAGAACAAGGAAGTGGGATGAAGAAAAATGGAGAGAAGTTAATAGTAAATCGAGTTTAGAAATATACAAGAGATGGAAAAAGAAAATAGAAGAAGAACAGTTGTATGATAGTAGACCATCATCGAGCATATCGTATAAGGCTAGAAGTGGGACCTTACCATTAAATAACATGAAAAGACATACTAATGGAGAAGTAGCCTGCAAGTTATGCAGACATGAATATAAAGACTTAAAACATTTTGTGTTAAGATATCCGAAGATTATTAATGAACGGATGAAAGCAGTGGAACTACAGCAGCCCTACCATGAAGATGAGATAGAGATCATTAGCCAATATTTATTTCAGAAAGAAAATCTGGAAGAGAAGAAGGAAGTCCTATATAATATGTGGTAAAAAAGGGAAAAGCTTATTAAAGAAACAAATTAGAAAATAAAAAAATAAATATTGTTAAAAGGAAAGCAATAAAGATAATAGCAACAACAACGAAACAATAGAAGATAGAAAAGAGAATCGCGGTCAAAATGGCATATACTTCAACGACCTGGTCAGTAAAGAATAAGAACACATCAGGGAGTGCTGTTACAAAGGCAGCACTCCTGCATACCAACTGAACTGAACTCTTCTGTTATGCTTATCCCTGAGAACATTGCTTGGTGTCAGGTTTGGGTTCCCAAAGAAATGCAATGCTGATGTCGTGGAGTCTGATTTAAGAAAGAAACTAAGGATGACGAGTGTGAGGCCTTCCAGATGGTAAGAAAATACAATGGGAAGGGACCGCAACCATTGCCCAGAAGAAGCCCCGACGCTGCCTCCACGGCCACATGTGAGTTATCAAGCTTCTGCTTTACTACCCACTGTCCAGCTGTTACCAGACATGGCTACCAGTGAAGGAAGGATGCCAGGGCCCCTGGACTTAGTGGGGAATAGGGCTGAAAATTGGAGAAGGTTCCAGGAAGACTTTACTATTTACCTCATCAGCACAGAGAAGGATGAGAAGCCAGAGAATGTTAAGATTGCTCTGCTGCTGAACTGTGCAGGTAGGGGATTGGTGGATATTTGTAATACATTGAAGTTTGATAATGAAGCAGATAAGAAGAAGTACAAGAAGATGGTGGAGAAACTAAATGAGTATTTTGAACCAACTAAGTATGTTACTTAGGTACATGTTCTTCACAAGAGTACAAAACTCTAATGAATCTATTGATAAATATGTGACTGACATGAAAATAAAAGCTAAAAATTGCAAATTTGGAGATTTACATGATGAGATGATAAGAGATAATATGTGGGACTCACAGTGAACATCTTCGAGCCAGGTTACTGAGGCAAGGTGACACAACTTTAGATAAGGTCTTTGAAATATGTAGAGCACACGAAGCAAGTGAGGCTCAAATGAAAGATCTGAGTCAGGGTGTAAAGGAAATTTCTGTTGGTGCTGTCAGTGTGAAGAACAAGAAATTGAATAATGCTGATAATCTAAGAGAGTGTAAGTTTTGTGGATTAAAACATGTGTTTGGAAGGAGCAATTCCCTGCAACTAACAGGAAATGTCTATCATGTGGATCTCTGGGACATTTCAAAAGTAAGTGTGTGAGAAACAAAGAAAACTCAGCTGAGAAAAAATACAAGAGAAAAACAGTCAAGCAAGCTTACAAAGAAGAGAGTTTGTCGGAATCTGAGGAAGCGGACGAATTTTCTGTGGGTCAACTTTGAATCGTGAAACTAAGAAAATCAAGTAAACCTAAAGAATCTAGTTCTCAAGAAGTAGATAGTTTAGTGTCTTTACAGTTGTATGATAAAACTGATCAGTTCCAGATGGACACAGGTGCTTAAGTGAGTGTGCTACCCAAGAGTATTTTTGACACACTTAAGCCCAAGCCTAACTTAATGAAGACCTCTGCTGTCTTGATATCATTCACAGGGAGCAAAATTAAACCAATAGGGAAGTGTTCAATCCACTGTCTGTGTAATAATGCAAAGTATCAACTTACTTTTTATGTTGTAGATTCAAAGTTTTCTCCTTTGTTGAGTAAAAATGCTTGTAAGCTGTTGGGTTTGATCAAATTTGTAAATGAGGTCATACCTACTAAACCTGATACAGATGTGAATATGATCCTCAAAGAGTATCCAGATGTATTTGAGGGATTAGGATGCCTTGAGGGTGTAGTTAAACTTCAGGTTGATTCAAGTGTTACCCCTGTGGCTCACCCACCTAGGAAAATACCAGTCGCTCAAAGAGATAGGCTTAAGGAGGAGTTACATCACATGGAAAAACTTGGAGTGATTGTTAAAGAAAGTAAGCCCACAGACTGGGTTAATAGCATGGTTGTGGTTGATAAGGGTAATAAATTGCGTATTTGTCTGCATCCTAGAGACCTAAATCAAGCCTTAAAGAGACAACAGTACCCACTTTCTACAATTGAGGAAGTATCCACCAGATTAGTAGGTGCTAAAATGTTTTCTGTTTGGATGCAACAAAGGGGTTTTGGCAACTTAACGTTGATGAAGATTCCTCTACCTTAGACTACCATTTGGCATCACCTCAGCCCTGGAGATATATCAAAGAAGGATGCATGAGTGTTTTGATGATCTTGAAGGTGTGGAAATCATCATGGATGACATTCTGGTGCATGGACGCACCGAGGAAGAACATGACCGCAGATTAAAAGATGTATTACAAAGATGCAGACAGAGAAACCTAAAGCTTAACCCCAACAAGATCAAGCAGAAAACTAAAAGTTGAATACATTGGTCATTGTTCTAACTGAAAATGGCATCCATACTGATCCAAAGAAGGTGGAAACTGTTGTTAAGTTTCCTACCCCACAGAACAAAGTAGAGTTGCAGCGGTTTTTGGGCATGATCAACTGTTTGGGTAAATTTGTACCAAAACTTTCCAGTGTTACAGAACCCTTATGCATTCTGCTGGAGAAAGACTCTGACTTCTGTTGGGAGGACAAACAGAACAACAGCTTTCAGAAACTGAAAGACCTTGTTAAGGCTCCTGTCCTAAAATTCTGTGATGTTAATGCACCTGTGTTACTCTTTGTAGACGCTTCAAGCTTTGCACTAGGTGCCTGTATAATGCAAGAAGGTCATCCAGTAGCATATGCAGCTAGGTCTTTAACAAAATCTGAGAAAAACTATGCCCAGATAGAGAAAGAGTTAGTTGCCATAGTTTTTGGAGTAGAAAGATTTCATTCATACCTTTATGGTAAGGATAACATTGTTGTAGAGACAGATCAGGAAACCTCTGGCATCTACTCCTTTGAGACTGCAGAGAATGCTCCTTAGACTGCAGAAATACTGTATTACGGTTAAGTACAAGAAAGAAGTTGAGATGTTTGTAGCTGATGCTCTAAGCAGAGTTGAGTGGCCTAAAGAAGAAATTAACAAAGAGAAAGAATGCTTCGAAATAAATAGTATTGCTGCCACTAGCTTGCCTGAAGATAAGGTTGTGGAGCTTAAAAGAGTTACTAGCCAAGACCCAATCCTACAAAAGCTGGTGGAAATTAACAAGAAGGGATGGCCAGAGAGTAGATCTAAAGTTCCTGAGTGTATACGAGCATACTGGTCTTTCAAACATGAAATTAGCTATCATGATGGCCTACTTTTTAAACTTGATAAGATTATTATACCATGGTAATTGAGAGGTAAAATGTTAAAAGAAATACATAAGTCACATCAAGGAGTAGAGAAATCTCTCAGGCTTGCATGAGATATACTGTTCTGGCCAGGTATGACCTCTGAAATCAAAGATGTAATATCTTGTTGTGATACTTGTAACACCTACCAGATGCAACAAACTAAGGAACCACTTATGCCCCATGAAATACCAGAACTTCCATGGCTCAAATTGGGGGTTGATCTCTTTGAATGGAATAGAAAGCCTTACCTGTTACTTGTAAATTATTATAGTAAATATTTTGAATTCAATCTCCTTGAAAACACTGAATGCAAAACAGTCATTACCTATTGTAAGTCACAGTTTTCCAGACATGGGATTCCTCAGATTCTACATACAGACAATGGTCCACAGTTTGTGGCTAAAGAGTTTGAACAGTTCTGTAAATCCTATGGTATAACTTATACTTCATCCTCCCCATATTATCCTCGTAGCAATGCTCTGGCAGAAAAAACAGTTCAGACACTGAAGAAGATACTAACTAAAGCTAAAAAAGATGGTTGTGACCCTTACCTGAGTGTTCTAGATTACAGAAGTACTCCCATTGTGGGTGATGCTAGTCCTGCACAGTTACTCTTCGGGAGATGCAGTAAAACCACACTACCAACATAATCATCACTGCTGGCTCCACATGTACAACATCCAGCATACATAAAAACAAAACTTGAAGAGAGACAAGTAACTCAGAAATATCATTATGATAAAACAGCCAGACCTCTGCTGATGTTGGAGGAAGGAAATGTGGTGAGGATGAAAGATGACATCAAGAAAGGTGAATGGAAAAAAGCAGTTGTTGTTGCACCTAGGTCATATATAGTCCAGGACACTATTGGAAAATTATACAGGAGGAATCGTCAGCATTTGGTCAGAACAAGTGATAAACCTGAAGCAGTAGACAGGAGACCAAATACTGGGGACCTGGAAGAGGGGGCGTGTTCAGATAATGACTTCAGCTCCAATATACAGCCTTCTCTTTGGAATCAGAGCCAACTAGCAGGATTACAGTCACAGACAGGAGACTTAAGTAGTCCTGTTGATAGTAGTAGACACGAAGGTCCAGAAATACGAACAAAAATTGGCAGATTGGTACATAACCCTAATAAACTAGATCTCTGAATATCTGGACATAATACTTATTAATTTGTAAGGAAATTATACTTCTTTTAATAGATGGGAAGATGTAACAGTATTGTATGAGTTTATTAATACAGTATTATTAGAAATGTTTATTATTATTATTGTTAATATTATTTTGTTATGGAAACTAGTTTTGAGCTTGCACTCTCTGGCTAGGATTTGAATCTGTAGAGAGACTGGAAGGGCGGACCCCAAATAATCAGCCAGGACTTCACACTCTTCTGTTATGCTTATCCCTGAGAACATTACACAGGTGAAAGGTTCGCCCTTTTTCGTCATGTCGTGGAGGTGTTCTGCGATCTTTTCAAACCATTTCATGAAACGCCAGTAGTAGGACGTGAGCCCGATACGGACACGGACTTTGTGGACATCTCATGGTAGGGAGAGGTCTGCGATAGCATGCAGTTTGTCAGGGTCGGGTGCTATGCCTTCCTTAGAGATGACATGTCCTAGGAAGGTGATGGACCGTTCAGCATGGATGCATTTTGATGACCTGAGCTTAACTCTGGCCTGTTGAATGCGAAGGAAGACTTGTTGGAAGTGGTTGGCCCATGTCTGGCTGAAAATGATGATGTCATCCAGGTATGCCGGGCAGATTTCCCAGGTGAGGCTGCTGAGGACTGGCTCCATTAGCTGGGAAAATATAGCGGTGGTGTTGTAAATTCCAAAGGGGATGGATGTTGAATTCATAGTGTTTCCCGTTGCTGGTTGCGAAAGCTGTTTTTCCCCTGTCCTCTGGGTGCACTTGCCAGTATCCTGACTGGAGATCCAAGGTGGAAAACTAGGACGCTCCATACAGGGAGTCGTCTATCCTGGGTAGGAGGGTGGGATCTTTTGTGGTCAAGTCGTTTAGTCGTCAGTAATCCACACACAAGTGCATGGTGCCGTCCTTCTTTTTAACTAGGACGACTGGAGAGGACCAAGGGCTGGTGGATGGAGATATGACGCCGGCATTGAGCATTTCCTGGACCTGCTGGTCTTCCTTGGCCCATTGCTTGTTTCTTTTTCGCTGTGATGGTTGATAAATGGGTGTTCCTGTGATGTGGATATCATGCGTCAGGTATGTGGTGTGGCCGATGTCTGCCGGTCCTGACGAGAAGAGGTCTTGGAAGCCCAGGAGGAGGTGTCGGAGGCTATCAGCCTGGTGTGGCGAGAGGTGTTCTGGTAGGGGGGTGTAGGGTGGCAGGAGAGGAGAGGGAGGTGCTCATGGTTCAGATTCTTCCATTTCACTGACCACTAATCCTCTAGGGAGGGTGAGGGGGGTGGTGGAGATGTTGGCGATGCATACCGCCCCGAGGTGGGGGGGGGGAGGAAGGTGGGAGACAGCAGACAGGAGGAGATGGTTCCAGAACGCAGTTTAGGAGAGAATAGGATGGAGGTTCCAGTTGGCCTGTTCAGGTGAAGCCGCACCTCGTGCTGAGGGGGAATAGTAAGGGAGGAGGTGATGGTAGCGGGGAAAGTGGTATGTGGAGGAGTAGGGGGGGGATAGGGGCAAGGTAGAGGACATGGCAGGGTGGGGGGGGCAGGGCAAGGGAGAAGGTGGAGGTGTGGAGATCTGCACTTGCAGAGTGGCTGGGAGGGAAGGTCTGGAGGCTTCTGGAAGTGGAGACATCGTTTGTGACAGTCGATGTTGGTACGTAACTTCTGCAGGAGGTCCAGCCCTAAGTAGCCATCGTAGGCACGGCAGGTTGAGTCAAAGATGATGAATTTGTGCTGGGTTGATACGTTCTGGTGGGTGTCGGCACGCAGGGCCTGGGTGTCCCCATGTATCGGCAGCGTGTGAGGTGGTTTGTGGAGTGAGGAGGAGATGCAGGGGTGTGAAAGGGACAGCATGGTGGAATGATGAGGTGAAACGAGCTGTGGAACAGAAGAAGAAGGCATATAGTGAATGGGTAGTGAGCAGATGTAGGGGAGAAGATGAGAGAGAGAGAAGAGTAAGGTATATGTAAGCTGGAGAAGAGAGGTGAAGAGATTGGTGAAGGAGAGTAAGAAGAAAGTGGATGAGGAGTCTGGGAGGAATCCTAGTGTAAAATGGAGGGAGAGTAAGAAATTGTTCTGGAAGGAGGTAAAGAAAGTAAGACCGTGTGAAATGGGATATAGTAGCGGAGTGAAAGATGGGAATAACAGATAGCTGGTGGAGTAAAGAGAGAAATTGAGGAGATGGAAGGAGCACTTTGAGAAATTATTGTTTGTAGAGAGTGAGAGCAGTGTGAGTATAAGTGGTTGGGGAATGGCTGGGAGAAGAAGAGATGAGAGGAGAGAGGAAGAGATCAGTTGGGCAGAAGTAGTGGAAGCATTGAAGAAGATCAAGATGGGAAAGGCCCCAGGATTTGATGGAGTGTGTGGTGAATTGCTGAAGTACGGGGATGAGATTGCTGTGGAGTGGATATGGAAGTTTTGTAGATTGGCTTGGGAAGAGGGAAGGGTTCCAGAGGACTGGAAATCATGTTTAATTGTAAAGGAAAAGGGGAGAGAGAAGTATATGGTAACCACAGGGGTATTTGCCTTCTTAGTGTGACTGGAAAAATATATGGTAGAATACTTATTGACAGGGTCAGGCATATAACAGAGAAGTTAGCTGGAGAAGAACAAGAGGGATTTAGGAAGGGAAAAGGGTGTGTAGATCAGATATTTGTTCTAAGGTGTTTAGTGGAGAAGTATCTAGAGAAGGGAAAGAAAGTGTATGCTGCCTTCATGGACTTGGAGAAAGCTTATGACAGAATAGATAGGCACTGTATGTGGAAGGTATTAAGAATACAGTAATCCCTCTAATATTCGGATGTCCAATACTCGGATATACTCACTATTCGGATATTCTGGGCTGCCCAACCTCCCAAATGCCAAAAAGTAAAAAAAAAAATCGATTTTTTAAAATTTTTTTTTGGACCGCGTCAGTTTGAATTTCCCGCCCACGCCGATCGGCTATGTTTACACTCATGGCATCTGTCTGTCGGTCGCCATTACCCACTCAGTTACTGCCTCATGAACACCTCCGACAATGGTGGCCGAAGTGATTGCTTTTGTGGTGATACCCTACCTCCTACAGTGCTTGATACTGCTCTTCACCTTCTTCATCATGTGTGTGGTGATGGAATTTACTGTTATGTACAGTGCAGTGAAGTGATGTGATTCCAGTTATAAAAAAAAAAAAAAAAACATGTAAAGTGTTGGTGATAAGTGCTGGTGATTCTCAATTGGAAAGGTGTGTCAGGTGCAAGGTCTTCCTGTCAGAGTCTGAGATGATAGAGTGGGTTATTGCATCAAGATGGCAGCTTCTTGTTCGTAAGTACCCTAACTTCATGCCTAACCTGTTTTCATCATGCTGTAAATGTGTTAAAAGATTACCCTAAATGTTAATCATAATTTCCTGCTTGCAATTTAATTTTTCCATGCATGGTTCTTAAGTAAAACAGCTAGAAAAAAGGTGGAAGATGTGAATTTCATGTCCGGTCCTAACCTAACCTAACCTATGGTTACCATAAAGATTTTCATGCCTAACCTGTTTTCATCATGCTGT
>JAGKTI010011532.1:4479-26234 GCA_018397915.1 Birgus latro | reverse complement strand
AGGATATGAGAAAGGAATGTATGCTTCCATGCCTGAGAGAATAACCTCCGTAACGCGCAAGGCACACTCAGATGGCTCCCGGCCATGGAAGCAATAATCATTCCATGGAAAATCAAAGAAGTACTGCCTGAGGGCCTCCCAATCTGCAGCTCCAAAGTGCCACAGGCAGCATTTCTTTGGAGGGTCCACAGGCCATACTGGAGTGATTGGACATGTTAAGGTAATAAGATTGTGATCGGAGGAGCCCAACGGAGAGAAAAGATGAACAGTGTAAGCAGAAGGATTAGTTGTTAGGAAAAGGTCAAGTATGTTGGAACTCTCTCCAAGGCGGTCAGGGATACGGGTAGGGTGCTGTACAAGCTGCTCTAGGTCATTAAGGATAGAAAAGATGTAGGCTTGTTCACCAGGTGGATCAGTGAAAGGAGAGGAGAGCCAAAGGTGGTGGTGAACATTGAAATCTCCTAGAATGGAGATTTCAGAGAAAGGAGAAATGGATAGAATGTGTTCCATCGTAGAAGTAAGATAGTCAAAGAATTTTTGATAGTCAGTAGAATTAGGAGATAAGTAAACAGCACAGATATATTTAGTCAGAGAATGACAGGAAAGCCGAAGCCAGAGAGCAGAGAATTCAGAAGAATCAAGTTCAGGAACACGAGAGCAAGATAGATCGCTGCGTACGTATACGCAACAGCCACCTTTGGCTTTGAAACGAGAATAGAGAAAGTAGGAGGATACAGAAAAGGGTTTGCTGTCAGTTGCCTCAGACAGCTGAGTCTCAGTGAGAAAGAGAAGGTGAGGTTTAGAGGAGAAGAGGTGGTGCTCAACAGCGTGAAAGTTAGAGGAAAGGCCGCGAATGTTACAGAAATGAAGAAGGAGTGAGTCAGACNGTGGTTCCAGGCAGCTCTTTGAGTCGTCACCGGGAGAGGGGCGGATGGTGGGGGCATTTATGGTCCCCCCCCCCTGGGGACTCTGAGACATGATTTTTGTGCACCATTTTTGATAATTTTGAAAAGGAAGTGTAGTGTGTAGCGTGTATGTAGTTTGGTGTTGACAGTTAGAGAAACTTGTATAGGAGAGCATGCTGGTCTACTCTCTGTGTAACTGAGACACTGAAAAAGTTCAGCAAAGGAGGATGGTCAGGAACAAGTCCTGAGGGCTGATGAAACGGGAGCTCCAGCTCTCCCTGTCATCAGCTTTCCATCCTCCCTGGGAGTACTGCCCTGCTCGACTGGTGCTACAGTCTCCTCACCCTAAAAACAGAGGAGGGGGTCCCTAGTCCCCTCACCCTGCCCCTTTTAGTCGCCTTTTACGACACGCAGGGAATACGGTGGCGGAATTCTTCCTAACACAACCCGGCCGCAAAGTAGTAGTAGTAGTACCACCCCACAGTGCGGCCAGATTGTGTCCCCCCCCGCCACAGGGTTAAAGGAAAGGCGAGAGAAAGCTGACATGATTGCAGTGTTCAGGACCATGATGGGAGTAGATAAAATTGACACAGAAGATCTGTTTGTATGGGATAAGAGAGCAACAAGAGGACAAGGACTGAAACTGAAGAAGCCAAGTTGCTTGAAGGACATCAAGAAATATAGTTTTCCTTATAGATGCACAGACCTGTGGAACAGACTGGACAAAGAGATCGACCAGTCTAAAAACTTAAACGAGTTTAAAGCAAAATTTGACTTACTGAGGAAAAGAGACGGGACCCCATGAGCGTAGCTCATTTCCTGTATGTCACAATTAGGTAAATACACACATAAACACACACACACACACACAGTCCAATGTGCAGTGAAACTGCAGGAGAGCCTCATGCACAGAATTTACATTTGTATTTATTTCTGTATAAACTAATTATCATTGTGATAATTTTGAAAAGATGCAGAAATGCATAGTTTTGAAAATATCAACTACACAACCTTATTAGTTCTACATACAAACCGACATAAGCGGCCATCTGCAATCTCAGACTTTCAGGTTGATTAGACTCCAAAACCAATCCATCAGTAATCGTAAACTAACCTAACTAACTGGTACAATCTGGGGACAAACAAATTTCAGGTTTTAATTGAACCATTGACCTCTGTCTGTAGGATGCCACTGCAAACGTCAACAAGACTAGCCTGGTGCTCTTTAGTAACAAAACGGTTATTTCTGCAGAATTTGTCTGACATAAATGGATTATATAATATTTCCCTGTCATAAGATTTTCGTCATTCATTAATGGAAGCTCTTTTGCATTTTGTCCCAACATGATAAGGTGCTCTGCCAGCAAGCACAGGGAGACTGTCGCTCAGTGATGGAACATGCAAATGAATGTTTTGACTGGCCACTGCACCTCTCCTGGCCAATGCATTTTTCTCACTGACTGCAGCATCCCTCCTGGGACTTCCCAGAATAATGGACTCCCCTTAAAACTCCTCGGATTTTGCAGATGTCCCATACTAGTTTCTTTTTTACTAAATTTTTTGAGTGTCTATCATATTAAAGTTTATTAATACTAAAGAAACGTGCTGGGCATGAGGCCACTGCGGCAGTAGCAGCAGCAGCATGTGGTGGTGGTGGTGGTGGTGGTGGTTTGCTGCAGTCCCAGGCTCATCTGGATGCGAACCCAGTGTACTGCAGGCTGAAGTTGTCCTCTTCCTGCAGTCTATCATCCTTCTTTGGGGGGCCTGGGAGAAAACTGAGGGACGTTTATAAAACCTGGCAGCGAGTCACCTGGCTACTTCGGTACTATCCTGTGAAAGCAGCTCTCACCAGCACCTCAGTGTAAAATGGTCACTTGTAAGTACAGTAGCATTGCATAAAGCTGAATTTATAATAGGCATCCCCTCCTAGCACTGTCTTTTATCTCAATTACAATGCAGATCTCAATTTCCAGATAGCTGGGACCAAAAGATTTTGGAATTTGAATTTTCTGGGAAACTGGAACGATCCAACATTATCATCATTTATTTGTATAGACATCAATGTGCTTGGCATTTCCTTCAGGAATCACTGTATCCATGCTCTAATTTACTGTCCTACAATCTATCTATCTATCTGTTATTGCCAGATGCCTTAATCCCGTAAAGGGTGACCACAAACAAATCGCCTCCATGTCACCCTGTCCCCCGCCATTTCATTGTCCTGCTACCAACTCACACCCCCCTCTCTCATATACCTCTACACTCCATCCTTCCACCTCATCCTTGGCCTCTCCCTCCCTCTCCCCTCTTCCACCTCACTCACATACACTCTCCTCATCAGTCTCTCACTCTCCATCCTCTCCACATCCTACAATCACGGTTTCAATTGTTCAGGTGTAAAAATTCAACAGTATACAATGGCTATTTTTTGTCAACCTCATGGTTATAGCAAGTTAAACTTGAACTAGAAGTGATGTACACTACAGTCTGGCCTCACAATACAATGGGGTTATACCATGACATAATGCATAGCAATTTATTGAGCAACAAGGTGATAATAATGAGGATATGTTTAGGGTCAAGGGCACCCACCCAAAAAGGTCTAAAACTTGTATGCCCAGTGGTAGCTCTTGAGGTGGAAAATGACCAATCGGCAGTACTGGGTATGTAAGGGAGAACAAACAAGAGAGGAAAGATCAGCCAACAAAGAATATTGGGGAGTGCCTGTGTTCTTTGATGAGTGGGAATTTACACAGAAGAATGTCTGTGTACTGTAGCTGTGTAGAGACCATCCTGAATTCCTCCAGGAATGTTGGCAGTCATTTATTGTAGGTATTAGTCTCTGTAAATTATATGGACAGTATTTTAAAAAACTGAAGTGAGATACTGCTTACCCTCAAGGCAAACTACAGAGTTATGACTTTAACTACAGAGTTATTACTTTACCTCCTCCTCAACAATACAACATTCTATTCTATATATGAACTATTACTACAAGTAAGATAACTAGATCTAAGAGTGAATGAGAGAAGTATAAAAGAAGAATTGGCTTTCACAAGGAAATAAAATGAAAATAAAAACACATGTGGATTAAAAAAGAAAAAAATTTGGCTCCGACTATCGCTATGGCAATTCTCACGAGTGTTGAGCAGGGCTGGGTAGAACTTTTTATACAGTCTTCTAGTGATTCATTGCACAAGAAAGCCGGACTATAATAAGCCACTGAGTTTATATATATAACAGCAACCCTGGAAACTAATCCAGGAAATTGTTTGGTGGTAAATACATTTTTGTAAAAATTAAATTTCTTTTGGAAAACTAGTTACTGTATTTTCAGAGACATACAATTCAAATTATGGAAACTGCACTGTGCTCTTCCACTCCATCTCTAACCTCTGCTTAGCCTTACCTCTGCCTCCTTCAACCTCTGTTGTCGCTGTTGCTCAGCTTCAATCATGGCGTCAGTTGTGGATGAGGCAGCTGCATCCTGCTCCACCGCCACCATGTCCACTGGCAGCCGTGCTGTTCGCACCAATGTCACCACTTTCTGAAGTTACCACGTGAATGCAAAGGTTTAATTTATTAACAAGAACTTAGATATTAGAAATTATACCCTAAGGGAACAACAAATTGAATAAACTATAAAGCAGACCCTTGCTAGAGCAGACTACAGTAATTGGGAAGAAGTCTGAGCCACTCAAGTCGATAATCCATAACATACAATGGCCTCCCTGAGGTGGGCATATACAGTATATGAAAACAAAAAAGTACAATAGCATATTCTAGTACTGTAAATGAAAACTATACTCACTTTACACTAACTTGGCCAACAATTTTGCCCTTTTGCAGCTTATTTCACATTCATGTCTTCACAACTAGTACAGTACTAAAACCTATGCCAAGGAGGTTATAGTTTCACCCTTGTCCGTTTGTTGGTTGGTTGGTTGGTTTGTGATCAAGATTACACAAAAACAACTGGAAGGATTTCCGCAAAACTTGGAAAAGAATGGGACTTGGCCCAGAATAGTCTATCTATCTATCTATTGCCAGATGCCTTAATACCGTAAGGGGTGCCACAAACAAATCGCCTCCATGTCCCCGTCCCCCACCCTTCCTCTCCCCCCCTCCACCTAACTCACACACACTCTCCTCATCAGTCTCTCACTCGCCATCCTCTCCACATGCCAAACCACCTCAATATGTTTCTCTAAACACTTCCTATCACATCCACATCCACACCACAACGCTCCTTCACTTTCTCATTCGTCTGTCTGTCTCTCCACGTGACTCCACATCGTTTCGTTTCGTTTTTGAAGGCTCCAACATGCTTGCATGCGTCGGCCTTGGTCACCTAATGGCGGCTCTCCACGCTGCTCAATCCCTGGCAGCCTCCCTGTTCAGTCCCTTAACCCTTAAGTCACACTTAATGACCTCGTCCCATGTCTTTCTCGGTCTACCCCTCCCAACCCCTCCCCCAATATTAACACCTCTCACCCTCTGTACCCAATTATCATCCATCATCCTCTCCACATGTCCAAACCACATCAGCCTACATCTCCTCATCACAACACCAATACATTCCAGTCCAATCCTACCTCTCAACTCTTCCATTGTAAACCCAGCCCCCCCAGGCCTTGCACGCAGGGACGCACTGCACATCCACCTAATCATTGTCATTTCTGTACGTTTAAACCTGCGAATATCCTCTTCCTTTACTGCCCAGGTCTCACTACCAAACAGCATCACACTCCTAACACATGCTGCATACAACGACCCCTTAGCACGTAAGGAGAGTCCTCTCAATGTCAGGAAAGGCAACAGCTCCCTGAACTTCTTCCAACCACTTCTCACCCTAGCAACCGAGCTAACTCCAGCCCCACCTTCGGCACATAACATGTCTCCCAAATAACGAAACTCCTCCACACACTCAAGAGACTCACCTGCAAGTTCAACCCTCTCACGCCTAACAATCTCCACCTGCTCTCCCCGACACGCCGCATACATGAAATCAGCATCATCTCGCAGTCTACCTCTAATACCACTACATCTCTTGTGCACCCACTTATCACAAACACTACACAAGATGGAATTGCTTCCCACACCCTTGTGGCAAACTGCACATGGCCACTCTCCCTCTTTTCTGATTGTACTGCCACCAACCCTAGATATCATCACTTTTGTTTTATCTGCATTCACCCTCAAGCCCTTGTGCCCCATACCATCTCTCCACTTCTTAAATCTTTCCTCCGCCTCCTTTTCATTCTCCGCAATCAACACCAAATCATCAGCATACAACATCTCCCATGGGAGTCCATCTCTGAAGTCACGTGAGAGGGCTTCAAGCACCATGATAAACAACAAGGGACTCAAAACTGACCTCTGATGCACACCAACATTCACGGAAAACTCATCACTCAAAGCTCCATTCACTCTTACCTGGGTGTGAGCACCCATGTACATGGCCATCACCACCCTAACCAGCCACTCTTCCAACCCTAGCTTTCTCATTGCCCACTTCACCACCTCTCTAGGAACTCTGTCAAAGGCCTTTTCCAAATCAACAAAAACAAAATACAATTCCCTTTTCTTGCCAATATATTTTTCCTGAAGCTATCGAACAATGAATATGGCATCAGTGGTCCCCCTGCCTGGCATAAACCCAAACTGCATCTCATCTATATTCACTCTTTCTCTAATCATACCTTCTAGAACTCTCTCCATTACTTTCATTATCTGATCTAAAAGCTTTATACCTCTGTAATTTCCCCTTTCCAGGGCATCACCCTTTCCCTTGTACACATTTACAATTACACTCCTCAGCCAATCATCTGGGACAACACACTCATATATAATCATATTTATCAGGTCAGTGACTAACCTCACCCCAGCATCTCCTGAGGCCTTCAACATTTCGGCAGTCAACCCAGACACACCTGCTGCCTTCCCCACCCGCATCCTGCCTATTGCCTCACTCACAGTAGCAGCGTCAATCAAAGGCCAAGGGCCAAACACTGGATCAGCGGGCTCCAAACCTTCTCTATCCCAATCAAACTCCTCATTTAACAATCGGCTATAATGCTCTCTCCATGCATCTTTAATATCCTCACTGCTCACCACCACCCTTCCATCATCATTCTTCACACACTTCTCACCTACAATGTCCCGATTACCCCTCTTCACCTGATTTGCCACCCTAAAAATCATATTTTTCCTTTCTCCACGATTTAGATTATCAAGTAAAAGTCTCTGTGACTCGGACTTCGCCCTGTATACCTCTCTTCTAGCCCTGCGCTTGGCAGCCAAGTACTCCTCCCTGTTACCACCATTCTTCCATTCCTGGAAAAGCCTTCTTTTCTCCTTAACTGCAGCTTCTACACCCTCATCCCACTACCAAGTTACTTTATGTTGGTGGGCCTCTTGTCCAACCACATATTGTATCAGTAACTCTCAAGAGGTTGTTCTTAAGGGCTCCATACTGTTGATTAACGCCTCTATCTACGGCTTCCTGTTCAGCCACCACTCTCCTCATCTCACTATAAAAGGCATCCCTTACTGATTGGTTTCCCAGCTTCCATGTTTTCCTCCTAGGTACATATGTCCTCCTTCTCATCACTCGATCCTTAAGCACCATGTCACAAATCAACAGTTTGTGCTGCTGCACACACTCCTCGCTTCCTATAACTTTAACATCCCTCGCTAATCTCCTATCAACCCTCCTGACCAGAAAATAATCTATCTGACTACTAATTCCCCCAGACTCATACGTAATCAACCGGCTGATTCTTTTCCTAAAATGTGTGTTGCACACAATCATGTCCATAGCCTTCCCAAACTCGAGTATTCTTTCCCCTTCCGCATTCCTCACACCATACGCACATCCTCCATGGACTCCTTCATAACCTTGAGCTGCTTCACCAACATGACCATTTAAATCCCCTCCCAGAACCACTACCTCATCATCACCCATGCCACTCACTACACGCATTAAATCATCCCAAAATCTATCCTTCTCTGCGTCATCCAATCCCACCTGTGGAGCATATGCCGATATAACTGAAACCAACCTCTGCCCGACCAAAATTTTCACTACTAATATCCTATCACTTACTTTCATAACATTCATGACATATTCCATCCATTTCTCTGCAACCAACACACCCACACCCCCATATCCGTCAGTTCCCCCCTGCCAAAACAACTTATAGTAGCAATCCTTCCCAACAATCTTTCTGGCTGATCCACCCCTGTACCGGTCTTCCTGCAAACATGCCACATCCACCCACCTCCTACTGAATGCCTCAACAACTTCCCCTGCTCTTCCTCTCAAACTACCCACATTCCACGAACCCACCCTAAACCCCCTGGGTGATTTGCTGTCCTCAGGCTTGCTTTGGTGCTTGTTTTTGTTCATAGTCGGTAAGATAAAGGGGGGTAAACATTCCAAAGGCCCGACCCACTGCACAGACCCAGGTCTAGGCAATGGATCTGGGACCCCTAGCCCACCAGCTTACCAGTGGCTGTGGTAGTGGCCTCGGGGCACCCTGCCAGGACAGCTGCAAGGACACCCTCCAAGCGCGGCTTGGCACTGCAACTGCCCCGCCATTATACACCCAATGATAGGGCAGCCTCCTGGGGCGCTACTCCCAGGTTCGGGCCCCTCTCTGTTGAGCGGAAGCGGCAACCTGGGAACCGCAATGCCCTGTACCCTCTAGCACAGGTTCGAGCCCCATCTCGCCCCGGACCCATGATCTATGCTGGCGGAACCCCAGTCAAGCCTCCCCCCAAAGTCTGCCACTAGGTAGCGGGGGCAAAGTTTTCTGGCCGCATGCCCTTGCTGGCGTCAACCCCTGTAACGTAGTGGGATACGTTGTGTAATATGTAAAGCGCATGTGGTATAGTGCATAAGATAGTTAGAGGAAATGTTTGGGAGAGTATGTTGGTCTACTCTCCATGTTACTGTCACACTGAAAAGGTCAGCAAAGGGGGATGGTTAGGTAACTAGTGAAACAGGAGCTCCAGCTCTCCCTATCACCAGTATTCCCATTCCACCAGTATTCCCCTCGGGAGTACTACCCTGTTCGGCCCGTGCTACAGCCTCCTTTCAAATAACTCATTTCCACTGCTCTCACTCTTGACTTCTGTCCCTCCAACAAGTCCAAGCTTCACTTTCATACGTTAGAGATGGTATCACAATACTGTCATGTAGTAGCTTTTTCACTTCCATGCTCACTTCCCTGTTTCTTACCACTGCTTTCTAGGAACCAGCAACTTTTCTTCCTTGTTGTACCCTTTCAAGCACTTCAGCACTTCACTCTCTAAACTTCCATCCTTACTCATCACATTATCCAAGTACTTAAATGCACTCACATTTTCAGTTTCCTCCCCATCCAACCTCACTGTACATTCACTAACTTCACTTCTATCGAAGACCATAACTTTACTCTTCCCTACTGTTACAAATTCGGGAGATTGTGTACTTATACAAATTCGTGACATGTGGCGTCAGGCAATAGATAGATAGAGTGACATTGTACTTTTGTGGGAAGCCATGAACTCTAGTGGAAGACCCACTGTGTATCACACAGTTTAACCATCATTGTATGCACTTTGATTGGGATGGTTTTTCAGAACTCATCACTGCCTCAAAAGTGACTGTTCTTATGCATGACATTAGTGCTTTATTGAGTGATTTTATTACGTGTGTATGTCATTCGCCCTGCCTCTGTTGACCGTTGAAGTTAGGCCACACCCACTTCCGGTGAACATGCCCATTTCTCACGCCTCTGTGTCCAGGCGTGAGAACACTGTTTCAGTTGGAGAGGACCTTCATTAAGGACAGACGTGTTCCACGGCAAGGATTCCCGGGGACTCGACTACTCCCAAGCTGTGGGCCTTAGCTCGGTGACGCCATTCCCCTCCACTCACTATAGTTTAGAGTTATTTACAGACGGCCAAGGGCGAGATGGATAGCGCGGGTCTCGAGCTGTGTGCCTTTCTGAGAATTCCCAGATATCACCCATCTCTCTATCGGCAGCCCAGGAAGTGTGGTTGTAGCTACGGAGGAGCAGACAGGAAGATCGTCTTGCAGTGTCTTAGCGACGACTCCAGTCTGCAGCCCCATGACTCCACATCTCCATTTAACAGTATCTTTTTCCTGTTTTCTAGGCTAATATTATTACCTAGCTTGACTGAGTGAGTGAGTGAACTTACTTTGCTTGATATTCTGAATTTACTTTGCTTGAGATTCTTGTAACAATATAAATTTGTTTTGAAATTAATAAAATTTACAGTTCTCCTTGAGCTCGACTGAATGTATTAATGGTGTTTGATTTCTCCATATTGTGCTTACTTTAGTTTTCTATGTCCAGTTAGCACCAACTTCTTAATCACAACTGGTACTTAGGCCAGTTCATTGGTATTAATTCTTAAATCCGTTGTGCCAAGCAGGAGTTAGCACCAGCAAGATCCTGTTCGAAATTATTAGTATTAATTATTGATTGCCAGGGGTACAGACACTTTCTCAGAGACCAACAGTACTAACAGTACAGCATTCATGAGAGATTAGTCTCCACCGTGTACTGCTGAGAAAGTTTATAAAATTTTCATCTTTAGGGAATCGGAGAAATAAGCCGGCATAAAGTAAAATTTACTACTGTACTTTATTTCACAAGTCCATAGCCTTCGTATCACCTGCAAACAACAGTACAGGGAGTTTCCAAACACTGCCCTCTCTCACTAGGGCCACTCCAACATCCACTCCCCTACCTTGTATCTCTTTAATTACCCCATCCATATACAGACTGAACAACCATGGAGACATGACATCCTTGTTTCAATCCAACCTTCAAACAGAAAAATTCACTCAGTTCACTATCCACACGCACTGCAGCCTTACCACCCTCGTACATACTCTTCACAGCCTTCAACAACTTCTCATCTACTCCATATATTCTTAATATTTTCCACAATCCTTGTCTATCCACCCTGTCATATGCTTTCCCCAAATCCATGAAGGCTGCATACAACTTCTTTCCCTTCTTTAGAAACTTTTCCACTAAAGATCTAAGGATGAAAATCTAATCTACACAGCCTCTTCCCTTCCTAAAACCTCCCTGTTCTTCTCCAACTAATTCCTCTGTTCTTTCCCTAACTCTGTCAATAAGTATCCTACCATATACTTTTCCCATTACACTAAGAAGACAAATGCCCCTATGATTACCACACACTTCTTTTTCCCCTTATCCTTTGTACAGGGGAATAATTATACCTGACTTCAAATCCTCCAGGACTCTACCTTCCTCCCAGGCCAATCTGCACATCTTCTACATCCATTCTACTACTATCTCTCCCCCATTCTTCAGTATTTCACCACACACTCCATCAATTCCTGGGGCTTTCCCCATTTTAATTTTTCATTGCTTCCACAACAGACTCCATTAATTTTGGTGCAGATCCAGATAAAGGTGCGGATCCAGGAATTTTTTTTCATTCTTTAACACTGCGAGGGTGTTTTTCGACATTTTCGTAAATTTCTCAGTGAATATTGCATGGATCTTGATGGAAAAAAATTAGGCATATTTAGGATGTTGGTATCTACAAATGTGTACAGTCTGCCGTGGATCCACATAAAATTCTGGATCTAGCAGATTTAAATATGCTTTTATAGAGGGATAGTCTTTTTCCAGCTGCATGTTGGGCCTTGGCGGACGTATGTGCTCTACTGAGTTCCATTCTAGTTGTAGTCTATTATTATTATAACTCAGCAGTCACAGTGGGATGAGGGCAATTTCAGGATGTGTTGGAGTAAAAAAGGTAGGAAAACAAGTATTTCGACCCACTGCGCCCCACTTAATGAACTTGTTGTTACAGCCAACGGATATCCGGTGGCCTTCGTAGTGTCCATTAAATCTGATATCTGCTCTATCAAAGTCTGATATCTGCTCTATCAAAGTCTGATAAATCATGGGTCTACTGTAATCAAAATTAAATACATTTATCACATGGTTCATACAGAGATATATTTATTAACATCTTTAACTACACATGACAAACTGTACTGCAATCTAGCAACTGCCAGACAATTTTCTTCAACTTTGGTGAATTCCAGATTCAGAATGTTGTAAACAATTTCTATTAACACGTAAGTGATGACTATTTTCAATTGCTGTAGTACTCTCCCTAATTTATACATCAAGTCTCCACTTCTCTTGTGAGTTTATGCAGCAACCAACTCAAGCTTGTACCACTGCTTTGTATTACCTTTTGAACCTCAGCAAAGCGAGAAGCAGCTGACTGGAACTCCGTCTGTAGCCTGTCAGCTTGGATGCGGCGTTGCTTGTGGCCATGAGTGAGGGGTTGGAGGGAGCGCAGCAGCCCTGTTGTGTCTTGCACTGCTGTTCCTGCACTGCTGTTGATCTGACTGCTGCTCATCACAAAAAGATGGAAGATCATGCAGTTAATTGATTGATTTGTAATTTTATAAAGTCATGTCCTGAATAATAATATATTTGAGCTCTTTATTGATCATCATCATCATATGGACCTCCTTTCCCACCCTAGGGCAGGAAGAGGAGTAGCAAAGTCCAGATAGCCCAAATTTGCACACTCCAATGGGCCACGCTTCCATTCACTCATCATTCAAGCCCCCAGAATCCTGGCTCTATCTGATACGCCAAAAACATTCACCACGTTCTGCAGCTTCACACAAACATATCCGATAGAGTCAATCCAGACGCTGTCATGTTAAAAAGGGGTGCTAAATCCCTAATCATGTGCTTCTCCTCACAATATTCATCCAACCAGCTCGACCTCTTGTCAGTCCCCTAACCTCACCGATTTTCAAACCTCTCTTCTCCACACGCTCATCCACCATATCTCCCCACCCCTTGGCCTACTTCGCCTCCTCCCTCCTTCAGATTTGCTCAGATATACCTTTTTCACCACTCTAATGTTATCCTGTCTCTACACATGACCAGACCATCTCATTACATTCTCTTCGATTCTGGTGTCCACAGACTTCCTCACTCCACATCTTTCACGAATCACAATACCGATATTTCGTATCCTATCCACCCTCTGTACTCAACATATATTCCTCAGGAGTTATTGTTACTAAAAAGTCAGATAAATATCTAACACTTCCATGGAATATGAGAAACCTACATATGATCTCTGAGCTGCTGACTATCAGCTGGTGTGCCAACTTGCTTCAGTGAACGTTCTAATGTGGTGGCAGCATTGTTGATGGTGAAGAGGTGAGTGGTGATTTTGTCACACAACTGAAACAAAGAACACAGCAAACCCTATATTAATAAACATCTAGGCACTATGGTAGTTATGTACAAATTAAAGACACAAAAAAATAAATAATACACTTTCAGTGTACATACCATTTGCCCAAACAATGCTCAATCTGCTTTAAATACATACCAATATGGATAAAGTGCAATACAAATACTATATGAAAATCACAATATAATGATGGCTTTCTTAATTCTGTTCCAACTACCACTGCATGAATTAGTGAAGCATACAAGAAGAGGGATCCCCCCCAAAAGAGAACTCGCTGCAAATGAGCTCTAGCAATACTTTCACTAAGATGTCTTTTTTACTTTCTTGAGGTTACTGCCATATAATTTAACTTCTGAAAAGCGTAAGTAGTGAGAGGAAAGGGATGAACTTCCCTTTCAAGTGAGCATTAACAGCTACTGTATACAGTCAAAGCTCTTGTATTTTTGGTGGTTACATGCTTAAAATCTTACCATGTGTGGTACAATAAATTACTCATCATAACCATCTTAAAACAATGTTCCCTTCAGTAAGGATGCATTGGTCTAGATTCTTTTTTTTTTTTTCCCCTTCATATTCATGGAGGACACAAGTTTATGGAAAAAACAACTGGGACCCAGTAAATTATCAATGGATCGGTTGATTTTATTCCATCCATCATCTAATCCCATGTCACCCCATGAGGAATGTAGGAACTCAGGGCTAGGCAAGTTGGTCCTGACATTTAAGGTGAGAGTGACCAGCCTCACTCATCCCTGAGTGGCACCACATGAGCAATAAACCCCAAGCACCCCTTGGATTTAAACCTTCGTTTCGTTTTTGAAGGCTCCAACATGCTTGCATGCGTCGGCCTTGGTCACCTAATGGCGGCTCTCCACGCTGCTCGATCCCTGGCAGCCTCCCTGTTCAGTCCCCTAACCCTTAAGTCACACTTAATGACCTCGTCCCATGTCTTTCTCGGTCTGCCCCTCCCCCAATATTAACACCTCTCACCCTCTGTACCCAATTATCATCCCCCATCCTCTCCACATGTCCAAACCACCTCAGCCTACATCTCCTCATCACTACACCAATACACTCCAGTCCCATCCTACCTCTCAACTCTTCCATCGTAAACCCAGCCCCCCCAGGCCTTGCGCGCAGGGAAGCACTGCACATCCACCTAATCATTGTCATTTCTGTACATTTAAACCTGCGAATATCCTCTTCCTTTACTGCCCAGGTCTCACTACCAAACAGCATCACACTCCTAACACATGCTGCATACAAAGACCCCTTAGCACGTAAGGAGAGTCCTCTCAATGTCAGGAGAGGCAACAGCTCCCTGAACTTCTTCCAACCACTTCTCACCCTAGCAACCGAGCTAACTCCAGCCCCACCTCCGGCACATAACATGTCTCCCAAATAACGAAACTCCTCCACACACTCAAGAGACTCACCTGCAAGTTCAACCCTCTCACGCCTAACAATCTCCACCTGCTCTCCCCGATACGCCGCGCACATGAAATCAGCATCATCTCGCAGTCTACCTCTAATACCACTACATCTCTTGTGCACCCACTTATCACAAACACTACACAAGATGGAATTGCTTCCCACACCCTTGTGGCAAACTGCACATGGCCACTCTCCCTCTTCTCTGATTGTACCGCCACCAACCCTAGATATCATCACTTTTGTTTTATCTGCATTTACCCTTAAGCCCTTGTACCCCATACCATCTCTCCACTTCTTAAATCTTTCCTCCACCTCCTTTTCATTCTCCGCAGTCAACACCAAATCATCAGCATACAACATCTCCCATGGGAGTCCATCTCTGAAGTCACGTGAGAGGGCTTCAAGCACCATGATAAACAACAAGGAACTCAAAACTGACCCCTGATGCATACCAACATTCATGGAAGACTCATCACTCAAAGCTCCATTCACTCTTACCTGGGTGCGAGCACCCATGTACATGGCCATAACCACCCTAACCAGCCACTCTTCCAGCCCTAGCTTTCTCATTGCCCACTTCACCACCTCTCTAGGGACTCTGTCAAAGGCCTTTTCCAGATCAACAAAAACAAAATACAATTCCCTTTTCTTTCCAATATATTTTTCCTGAAGCTGTCGAACAATGAATATGGCATCAGTGGTCCCCCTGCCTGGCATAAACCCAAACTGCATCTCATCGATATTCACTCTTTCTCTAATCATACCTTCTAGAACTCTCTCCATTACTTTCATTATCTGATCTAAGAGCTTTATACCTCTGTAATTTCCCCTTTCCAGGGCATCACCCTTTCCTTTGTACACATTTACAATTACACTCCTCAGCCAATCATCTGGACAACACACTCATATATAATCCTATTTATTAGGTCAGTGACTAACCTCACCCCAGTATCTCCTAAGGCCTTCAACATTTCGGCAGTCAACCCAGACACACCTGCCGCCTTCCCCACCCGCATCCTGCCTATTGCCTGACTCACAGTAGCAGCGTCAATCAAAGGCCAAGGGCCAAACACTGGATCACCGGTTCAATCCAATTGGAGCACCTTAATTACCCACTAAACTACCAGGTGCCAAAATATGGTTATATGGTTACCACCCAGCATAGTATATGGTTTTCTGGTGTACAGGAAACCATCTGGCTTGTCACTCAATATAGAGTCACCCACAGGCAGAAGGAAGAGGAAATAATGAAAGAAAGAATGACAGAAGAGGGAGTATATAGTCACCCGTAGGCAGAAAAATGAGGAAAGAATGAAGGAAAGAAAGAAAGAAGAGGATGGAAGGAAAGAAGGATGGATGAAAGGAAGGGGCAGAAACCTGAGAGCATGATTTTATTTTTGTTTTTTTTAACTCATATTTTACTGGGGACACAAATCTGAGGAGAAAAGAAGTGAGCCCAAGCACAATCTGTTACCCACCATCCCTCACTCTTTGCCAAAAATGGTATGAGGGTGCTTGTAATACAAGTACTGAGGTACCCATACAAGTACCCATATGTGGCCTGGTCAGAAAGTATCCGATTTTAGGCTCTAAAAATATAAACAGCCAACCTCTTGAGCTAGGACACTAATCTCCCTCAAAGAAGGCCCCTTCTGACTTGACACACATAGACCAGCATTCTTTCCACTGCCTGAAACATTTTTCAAAGCCAGTTTTCAGTATCTCCAGCAGGTGCTTTGATGCATTTGTCATGATCTCTTCTCTTGGATGAATGTTGCTCAAGACATGTTGGAGTGTGCAAATCGCAATCCAGACTTTCTGAAGATTGTTATCACTGGAAATGAGACTTAGGTATAAGGGTATAACCAGGAAACCAAAGCACAGTTGTCTCAGTGGATGCATGGAGGGTTGCCTGGGCTAAAAAAAACATGACAGGTCCGCAGCAAGGTGAAATGCATGTTGACGGTTTGTTCGTCTACTGTGGTGTTGTGCATCATGAATACGTACCAGAAGGTCAGACTGTCAACAAACACCACTACCTCAACTTTATCAGTCGTCTTCATGACGCGGTTTGGCAGAAGAGACAAGACCTTTGGAAAGTGGCAAATTGGAAACTGCACCATGACAATGCCCCTGCCCGTTCTTCTCAACTGTTTCAGGAATTTTGGGCCAAGCACAACATCCCACAGGTCTGGCAGGCCCCCTACCTACCAGACATGTCTCTACGTCGCTGAAGGGTTCCCGATTTGAGACGAGAGAAAAGGTCATGACGAATGCGACGAAGCACCTGTAGATACCAAAAACTGACTGAAAAATGTTGCAGGCAGTGGAAAGTACACTGGGCTACGTGCATCAAGTAAAAAAGGGCCTACTTGGAGGGAGATTAGTGTCCTAGCTCAACTGGTTTGCTATTTATCTTATAAGAGCCTAAGGTCGGTTACTTTCTGAACAAACCTCGTACAGTGACCCTAGGTCTGATATGGTGGGTTCCTATTGGGCGTCTTATAAAAAAAGACTATTGGATATGCCGTCCACCTCTTCCCCCAATTACTGCAGTCCACTATACCAAGGTCTCGCTGTACTTTATCTGGCTATTTCAAGACCCGATGAGGTCATGTTGAAAAACTGTGTTGTGAGAGTACAGTGTATGCAATAGTACTGGTATGCCATGAACTTATTCGCAACATTACAATGAGAGCAAAATACACTGTTTCTGACTGTTTATATATCAATTTTATAGTGATGTAAACTTGATCTGTTGTTACATATTGCATTTCTTGGTCTTTACCAGTTGTCAACCTTTAAACTGCAAAGAAATATGGGAGCTGGAAGTTGCATCATCTCATTCTAACAGTTAGAGCATCATTGTATTTACTACCTCAGGGAATCAAGCCTCTTCATAGCCACGATCACTCCTTGGTCCATTGGCTGGATGACAGCAGTCATATTGGGTGGCAAAATCAAGCACCTAATGCAGCCATTCTCAGCCACCAACTCCTTGTTGGACAGATGCACAGGTGCGTTGTCCATGAAAAGGAGAGCCTTTACCTGGTTGCGTGGGATTCCCAGTGTCTTTGTCTGATAATGGATGACCTCCTTGATGAAGTGCTGGTGAGACCAGTCTTTGAAGATCTTGGCTGTGAACCAAGCCTTCACAGAATGGTACCACACTACAGGAAGGACATCCATCAACCCACGAAGGCACCGAGGCTGCTTTGCACGGCTAACAATAACAGGCTTGAGCCGGTGCATGCTGTCGGCATTGGCACATGACAAAGCAGATATCAGCTGCTTGGAGAGTTTGCGTCCAAGTACATACTTTTCCGTCTCCTCTGCTAGGGTGTTCGTTGGCAGCGAGCGACAGAATAGACCAGTTTCGTCAGCGTTGTAGACTTGACCAAGAGTGAGACCCTCCCTTTCAATCAAGCCCTTCACCTTCTGCCGAAACTTTTACTCCCTCCTCGTTAAAGTCCAAAGTTTCGCCATGGCCCTTATGGTTTGTATGTCCGTGTCGTAACTTGAAGGTGAAGAGCCAACCCTCGGATGCCTTGAAGTCTGGTGTGTTGTGTAACCTTGCAAACTTCTCGGAAGCAGCCTTCAGCTCCGTACCATGCACCAGCACGTTGACGATACCAAATCAGCGTGAAGCAGTCGACTTCTGCAAACCTGGAAGGGTACATG
Source organism: Birgus latro (assembly GCA_018397915.1). Classification (NCBI taxonomy): domain Eukaryota; kingdom Metazoa; phylum Arthropoda; class Malacostraca; order Decapoda; family Coenobitidae; genus Birgus; species Birgus latro. The sequence continues at coordinate 7,923 of JAGKTI010011532.1, read as the reverse complement.
ATCTTCCTCTGCACGTTGCGTTTGGTCTTCGATGCGAAGTCAGCCATGTACTGGATGAGTTTGTTCCGGGATTTCTTGATATCAAACAATGAAGCGGGCCAGGTTGAATCCTCGTAGGATGCAGGATGTCAACCATCCCGCGTTCGCCTTCTCCAACATCTCCCTCTTCTTCTTCAGAGTCAGAACCACTCGTTTCCTCTTCTCAGGCAGTGGGACCATCATCACGCACACGAGTAAGAAGCAGCAGAGGAACAGCAGGTAGGGCACCACCACAAAAGCAAGCACGTGGGTGGCCATGGTGACAAGTGTGCACTTGTGAACATGGGTAGGCGGGAAATGGAGAGGAGGCAGGTTGCCCTGCCGGACATCGGCAGAACAACGCGGCAAAACACAACTGTTCGGCACCACACGCCAAGATCAAAATACGGTTGAAAACCTGTCGGATTTTTGGTTTCTGAAGGCCCGAGCTCAAAATGTCCGGGACTTGGGCATCCTGGTCTTACAGGGATTACTGTAATGTCTGTTGACAGTTTGACTTTCTGGTGCATATTCGCAACCCACAACACCAAGTTAGTCGAAAAACCTGTCAATTTGCGAGAGCACTTCACCTTCCTACAGACCTGTAGTGCTTTTTAGGCTGACGCAAACCTGCATGCAGTCACTGGGATGACTGTGTTTTTGTTTCTGGGTCATACCTTGACCACCAAGTCTCACCTCCAGTGGTAACAGTCTTCAGAAACACTGGAGCGCGATTTGCACACTCCAACATGTCCCCAGCAACATTCATCCGAGAGAAGAGATCATGACAATGCAACAAAGCACCAGCAGGAGATACCAAAAACCGATTCAGGCAAAGGAAAGAACACTGGGCAATGTGTGTCAAGTCAGAAGGGGCCTACTTTGAGGGGGATTAGTATCCTAGCTCAACAGGTTAGCTATTAATTTTTTTAAAGCCTAAGGTTGGATACTTTCTGAACAGACCTTGTATGTAATCAGCCTACTTTCTCTTTTCCTTACAATGCGTGTTGCACACGATCATGTTCACCACCTCCCCAAATTTGAATATCATTTCCTATTTCACATTCCTTAAACCATATGTGCATTCCTCATGCACCCCTTCATATCTTTGAGCTGCTTCACCCACATGACCATTTAAATCTGCCCCCCAAACCACAATTTCATCATTCCCCATACCATCAACCACACACATCAGGTCATCCCAGAATCTATCTTTTTCTTCTTCATCCAAGCTAACCTGTGGAATATATACTAATATAACTGAAATTATGAGCTGACCAAATTTTTACTGCTATAATCCTTTCATTTACTCTCATTATATTCATGACACATACCACCCATTTACCCTCAACCAGCAAACCCTCACCACCAAATCCATCTACACTTCCCTGCCAAAATACATTAGCTTATACCTACAGTGCTTCCCAGGAATCATCCAAGCTGACCCTCCCCTGAAGCTGACTACTTGTAACCAATGGACATCCACCCACTCCCTACTCAGAGTCTGTACTACTCCCCCCATTCTACCATTCAAACTACCTACATTCTATGATGACAATGAACCCCTTCGATGATTTGATTTCCATAGGCTAGCTCTCAACACTTTTGCTTTTCATTTTTGTCTTATGTCGGGTAAATAAAGGAGGAGATGGACCATAGGCCCCACTCACCCACACAATCCCAAGTCCAGGCACTGGACCAGGGACATATAGCCCACCAGCTGTGGCCAATGGCTGTGGCAGTAGCCTTGAGGCACCCTGCCAAGACAGCAACAGAGACACCCCCCAAATGTGTCTTGGCACTGTAACTGCCCTGCCCTTATACACCCACATATAGGGTGGAAGTGGCAGCTTCGAAACTGCAATGCCCTGTACCTTCTGGCACAGATCTGAACCCCATCCCATCCTGGTCCCAGAACCGTGCTAGCAGAGCCTGCACCACAAGTCTCCTCAGGTCTGCCTTTAGGAAGTGGGAGCTAAGTTTTCTGGCTGCATGCCCTTGCTGATGCCAAACCCTGTGAGGTAGTGGGACACGTTGTGTTGTATGGAAAGTGCATGCAGAGTAGTGCAGAACATAGTTAAAGAAAAGTGTCTGGAGTAAACTGGCCTACTCTCTGTGTTAGTTTTATGCTGAAAGAAGTCAGCAATGGGGGATAGTAAGGGTATCCTGAGGTCTAGTAAAACAGGAGCTTCAGTTCTCCTTATCATTAGCATTCCCATCCTTCTCAGCAGTAATGTCCTGATTGGCTGGTGCTACAGCCTTGTATTTGTAATCAACTACAAAAAGAAAAAAAAAACTACAGTACTGAGAAATGAGACTTTAAACACAACTTTTCTGTACAGCTAAACATTCCTTTCCTATACTCCCTGCCAGCCAGCAAGTACATTATAAAAGAAACCTAATTTTCTTCTATGTACTAAATTTTGAAGCACAGCACACCTGGAAGAACTCTGTACTTGATTTCTGTTGTCCCGGAGCAAAGTCAACAGAGGGGGAATCGATGGAGCCATAGGAACGCTGGCCTTCCCCTCCTCCCTCTCCTTGTAGCCTGGAATATCCAGATGCCATCACTTCTCCCCTTCAACCTAAAACATATAGCAACAATTAATATAAATACAGATACGTTTAGCACAATACCGTAACTTAAAAAAATGAATATACAGTCGACCCTCCAGTCAACAGACTAATAGGGGAGGATGAGTGTCCGTTGCTTGAAAATGTCCTTTACTTGAAAATGAAGGGAAAAATAGCCTAAAACTTGATAAATAGCAAAAGAAATACGATGGTATTGAAGATCAGGTGCAGAGATGCTACCGCGGACTAGTTTACCTCACAATACCCCGTTTTCTATGGACCCATTATATTACGACTTGCTTGTTGTGTACTGTGCAGAACAGTACAGTAATGTATTACAGTAATTTTTATGTTCAGCTAGAGTATCATTTATATTTGTACCTGTAAAGAGAGATACTGTATGTAGTTAGAAATGAAAAAAGACTTACACCCACGATCACAAATTTCTCCCCATGGAAGCCCCCTTCCTACCCCTGTGTACCCAGGGAAGAGGGAAGGGAGGGAGGATGAAACATGCTCCAACCGCCTCTACCCCAGCTCCCAACCCTCCCCCACACCCCTACCACCCCTACCCACACCTGTCATTCTTAGCTGGCAGTTTCATCTCAGTCTGATTTCATGCTTAACACTCTTGGTCCCACTGCCAGTGCAAACACAGAACACTAGGATATGTTAAAAGAATATGATATAGCTATCAACATGCAGCAGCAAGAAATTAATGCATTATGACGGTGACAGTAAAACAAAAACATTAACAACGGCCACCTCAGGCCTCACGTGTTGGGTGCACTGCTTTGGATACACACACACACACACACACACACACACACACACACACACACACACGCACAC